>JACCPG010008355.1:0-61540 GCA_016069955.1 Drepana arcuata | reverse complement strand
GCATGGGGTTATGTCAATTTGTATTTATTTATTATTTTTATTTACAGTTTGTAGACATTACATTATTACATACATATTGTAGTGTGCGTGTGCACTCATAGGTAATCAGTGTAGAGACTCGAACATTAGTGGAAGATTGCTCACCAACACTATAAACTATAGGGAAGAATAGTGGGGCGCGTCTTCCTGGATGGCACTATCTATATATGTATATCACACATACGAAGTGAGGCATTCGCTAGTATGTATATATATATATTTATATATATACAAATGTCCGTATGTTACGGTTGCTTTTTGACATACAATCTGACACTTATTTCTTTATTATATCCATATCTTAATTGCTTTAGGAGGTTCTTAGACAGCTGTAGATAATTTCTACTTGATTCGGGTTTGTATAAAGAGGACCCGAACGCGAAACGAATATTGGACACTTAGCATTAACGATGTTGCTACATGAAATAAAAATAATAAACAGTTATAATATACAGCCGTGGTGGCCGAGTGGTTCGAGCAGAACTACACACACAAACGGCAACCAATATATTGCAAGTTCAAATCCCAACTGCACCACTGACTTTTTTAACTTAAGTACAGTGATAGTCACACCAAGACAATTATTGTGAAGGAAAACATCAAGAGGAAACCTGTGTACTACTAACACACATCTGCCTACCCCTTTAAAAAATCTTTATTCATTTGTCACCGATACACTGGAGAAGTCTTCAGTCACTTGTCACTTTAGTCTTGATCAACGTCACGCTATAACCGCCTCGTAGATTTGTCTCCATAAAGGTATATCCTATATATATATATATATATATATATATATATATATATATATATATATATATATATATATATATATATATAGTCAAATATCCGCAATGGTGACAAAAACGGCAACGAAAGCCAACGACCTTCCTTGACCTCACTTCCGACTTTAGACATAGGTCATAGAACTGGTACAGTACACCAAATATATCTGTAGCAACCACGAACAGTCTTAAGTCATTAAGTCAACAACCGGCCGTCTGGTCTAGATGTCAGAGCTCCTGACTGGGAAACTTGAGGTCGCCGTTTCGATTCCCGGTATTTGTTGATGAACACGAGTGTTTGTACCTTAGTCTTGGATGTCCTATGTATTTAAGTATATATCTATCTATATAAGTAAATATATCGTTGTCTAGTTACCATTACACAAGCTTTGCTTAATTTGGGACTAGGTCAATTTGTGTGGAATAATCCCAAGGTATGTATTAATTATTATGAGGTATGTAAGTCTAGAGAGAACTGGCGCTCTATACTCTCTGCCTACCCCGTTAGGGACTTGGCGTGATGATATGTATGTATGTATTTATTATTATGAAAACACAAAACATCGCATAGATTTAGTTCTCTTATGGTGTAATAATAAATTAAACATTTGACGATCGACAATGTAGTGTTGATGACGACGATGACGTCATCGTGTTATTCTACCAGTCACGGGTTCAGTGCTCGCACACAGCATTTTCTATTATATATATAATATATGTTCGACTGTACATACATATATTGATAACCCAATTGCAGATGAAAATGTGCGTGATTAGGCAATCGACTTCCACACAAGAGGACGTCAAGAGAGGTCAGCCTGCCTTCCCCGAATTCAGGCGCCGCTTTGATATACCTACGCTGATAATACTTTGACTTGTGATAGCGTCTTTGTAGCGAACCGCTGAGTTATTTTTACTAATATTTCTGTCCGGAACGAGTTTGACAGACTTACTGTGGCATAGCTACCGGAGGGCTAGACGGGGCAGTGTCCCGGGTCCCCCAAGCTCAGGGGGCCCTTAGGACGAATCTGGATTACGACAAATCTACCACCGCACCCCTCGCCATCGACGGGGAATTCATCGCCATACCTTGGAACCACAAAGGTCTCGCACTGTGCGCTTCCAAAGGAGTTTTCTTCCGCGAACGCTCAGGCTGTGGAATGAGCTCCCCGTTGAGGTTTTCCCTGGAGAGTACAGCGTGGAGTTCTTCAAGAAGGGTGTGAAAATATTCCTGCAGGGTCGGCAACGCGCGAGTGATACCCCTGGTGTTGCAAGCGTCCATAGGCGGCGGTAACCGCTTACCATCACGCGGACCGCAAGCTTGTTTGCCACCCATGTGGTATAAAAAAAACTGGAGTACGTTGAATTCGGAAAACAACGAATACGGAACAATCGATTTTAAATAGTTTAGTTGTGGTCCTAGTTAATATTTAGCCCCAGGGCCTTTGGTTGCCTAGCTTTGCCACTGCAGACTTATATCACGCCAAGTCATAGTATATACATATGTATGTAAGCAGCGAAAGTACGGCGCCTATTCCCTTTAGACCTACAGACACCTTCCGCTTTATCCACATTCGCAAGTGATCTTAGTTTGATCTAGATGATTGGTACGCGGTCTGCCTCTGCCTCTTATTCTTGACACTTTCTTTCTCTCTCTTCGTCCATACCTTATTAAATAAAACAAAACAGACACGAGCACACAACTTTGGCTCAAACAACAGGGCTCAGATTGGAGAACAACATTTTCATCCAGTGTAGTTGTTTGGGAGAGGAAGCAATGTATTGTGTGTTAGGCACCTAGTAATGAGTATGTTCCTTATTCAAAAATCAAAATATTTTATTCAACGTAAGGGACACAGGGAACACTTATTGAACGTCATATACTTAACAAAAACTAAAGTTACCACCGTCTCCAAGAAAAATACCCGCCAGGAGAAGAAACGGCGAAACAAACTCCCCTTATTGATAAGGAAGTAAGTACCACGTGACGTAATCTCTGTGAGATTAAGCGTCACTATCAAAGTAACGTGGTGGACGTTTGCCGGAAATTAAGTACACTGAAATCAATAATTCTATGATCATCTTTAAGTCCTCTTTCGCTGCATCCACGTCTTGATAAGAAGGTTGGGCTACTCTTCGTTTAAAGGATCGTAAAAATTCTTAACAACCTGTCAAGATAATGTTGTGTGTGTCATCACTCCACTCGTCACGTCTGTTAATCAACGAATCATTGATATTTATGTAGTTACAGCTAACTCTCAGAACAATACGAATTGAATAATTTATTGTAATCGCCTGAAGGCTATGTGTATTCGTGGCCAAGACACGGCGACGTATTCCACACCGACGAAAATGGACTGAAATTTAATTAACGGTATAAAAAAGTACTTTTGTGATAAAAATCATCTTAAATGTAAATTAAGCTAATACTTTAAAACCTCTAAATGTTGGGGGTTCTAAGAACGTTCATTCGACCTTCACGGTACACACCAATTCCCCGAGTACTATTAACACAGTGTATAATAGTTCCTCTATTTGTATAAAGGTTAATTTAATCGGTTCGGTCTAGGTACGAGCTAAGCTATTTCCAAGATCTCATTCATCATTTCAACATAAAACTTAGGTAATTGAGTTAATCAAAGGGATGATAAATTACTTGAAGATTGATTAATGAATAAAGAATGATTGATGAACTTTTAGGACTTTTAATGTACTTCATCTAAATCTAAGAGCCGTGGTGGCCGAGTGTTTCGAGCAGTTGCCTGCGACGCAAAGGTCGCAAGTTCGAATCCCAACTGTACCAATGAGTTTTTCTAAAACTTAAGTACAGTGATTAGTCACATCACGAGCTTTACGGTAAAGGAAAACATCGAGAGGAAACCTGCATACGTCTGAGAAGAAATTCAAAAGGCGTATGTATGGTCGTGCTTGAGTAACGGCGATGGACTCGCCACCTGTCACGTTGGCACCTAATATACCTCTGGCGGAAAGTGGGTGTGTGGGTATTACCTATACATCTCTGCCTACCCCTTCGGGGACCCTTGTGGGTAGACGTGAGGATATATTATATTATTATATTCATTTAATTCATATTACGCAAGGTACAAAATGGTCTGACGCTGAAGGTAGCTTATGGAACGTGAACCTTATAATTTGAAAACACCAATTACGGTATTCATGATAGAACAGTACAATCGTAGCCAATTATTGGGAAATACGTCAACATATCGCGGTGAAAGGTGCATTTGACGTCAATAAATCATAATTTTTCCAGCAGTTATCAGCACCGGCCGGTAAACGTGCGTTTGAGAATTAATGAGTGCGGTGTGTAGGGCGGGTAGGCGACAGGGCGGGCGGAAGCTGCGTCGCATCCCGCCGCCGCTGCATCGCCCCGCGCGCGCCGCGCCTCTGCGCCGTGGAGCGCGTGCGCGCGCCGGCCGGCAAGTCAGTCTTCTGCCGCGCCGCGACACGAACACACGCGCGTAACACGACCAAGCGCGGCGCTCGAACGATCGAACGCACAACGCACCCTTTTCTACTTTACCAGTGACTGAGAGGGAAACCTCTCCGAACCGACAAAATTGCTTCTCAAGTGGAAATGCCTTCGAGCCTTTTCGGCGACCTTGGCGGCGGAGGAGGGCTGGTGGAAGACCAGCGCGCTTTCAAGCTAGCTCTGGAGCTCAGCATGTTGAGTATGGGGGAAAGTCTGCCGCAGCAGAACGCGCTGGCGAGCCCCCTGGGGTTCGCTCCACCTCCGGACGACCGGGCCAAGAAGTCCCAGAACATGACCGAGTGCGTGCCGGTGCCGTCTTCGGAACACGTCGCCGAGATAGTCGGCAGACAAGGTACAGTATCTCGATTTCTTACAGTTGGTGCTTGAGTAGTGTTGTTAGTGTAGGGCCAGACACGCGCCCCCTGCGCCCTTATATAAGCCAGAGGGCGCACGTGTCGAGAGGTTATGTTCGATCACAACTCCCAACCAACACCTAGCGACAGCAGCTCTAGTCGTGTTTTTGTTTATGTACCCACATCACTCGGTAAATGTGCCGAGCTATCTCGTAGCCGTCTCGTAGTGATGTAGACAGTGTACTTAGCCCGTGTTGCCTGCTATTTACCTAAATGCATTTTACGAGAATGTGTACGCTTTTTCGATGTCGTATCGTTCGCTTGCTTCTTTTTATTTTTCACCATTATTACCCCACAGTATTATCCTTGTTTCATGAATATTATAGGCAATCTGTTCAAGTTCATGATTTTAAAATTTTGTATTAATATTATTAAGTAACGGCGATGGACTCGCCATCTGACACGTTTCCTATACACCTCTGCCTACCCCTTCGGGGACCCTTGTGGGAAGGCGTGAGGATATATTATATTATTATTTATCCTTGTTTCATGAATATTATAGGCAATCTCTTCAAGTTCATGATTTTAAAATTGCTCAAAAAATACTGTGAATATTCATTTATAACGTTTAAATAAAAAATTGATTTAGTGGCTTATTTAATTTAATATACAGGGATACGAATTATTTGTCGATATTTTGAGGTCTCATTTACCTGGCTATCTATTGTATCTGTGAGCAAAATGAAGGTAGTTATCAATTCCATCTAATTTCGAGTTTAAATTGTAGCGGAGCGTAGGGAAGGGTCTTTGGGCTAATTAAAAGGTTGGATGGCAAAAAATGATTCCCTGAGGTAGGCCTTTTTGTATGGAAAAAAATACCGACAAAGTGTTAGCGGCATTTGGGACTAATTCTTCTCAAAATGTGAGTGCGAGCGGAGAGTAGACATTTTATCCTTGTTCACGTGGACCCTTATGGATGAAAGAGTATGTAACTAACTTCCTTTAGGCTGCCCTGATAGACCTAGCATAACAGGATCATGTAGGTGGGTAATTCGACAACTTGATTTGACACACACACACACACATATCATCACGCCAAGTCCCTAAGCGGGGTAGGCAGAGAGTTTAGAGTGCCAGTTCTCTCTAGACTTACATACCTCTTTGGCTTCGTCCACATTCATCAGTCTCTTCATACATGCTCGTCGGTTTCAAGTACTCTTAACGTAATTTGACAAAGCTATGTATATGCATCTATTCTGTTCACGTACTTGATGCATATCCATTGATCTCTTGTGTCGATCTATATGTTTTAAGGTGCGTAGTTTCGTGATAATTAAAAAAAATCTTAAATGCTTTTGAATTCCAACTCAGTCATAAATTAAGGGGGCTATAGAGAAACCCCATAAATGCAAACACTTGATTAACGATATTAGATTTTCTTTCGTTAATTAAAAAAAAACTTTTTTATATTCAAGAAACTCATATTACATGTCTATGGAGATTTTGTAAGTTTCCCCTAATAATTAGTTGAGTTTCAAAAAAATAAATTATGTATAGTACCTATATATACATAAATAATATACTTTATGTTCACGTCATCCAACTAGGGTTGCCAGAGGCGTGTAGGTAGTACCCACCAACCCAATTTTTTTAAGCCACCAGAGATTTTTTAAGTCCCTACGTGACAGATATCGAGACCTTCGCCGTTACTCAAGCTCAAGGTTTCCTCTCGATGTTTTCCTTCACAGTGAAGCTCGTGTTGTAATTAATCACTCCTTAAGTTTAGAAAAACTCATTGGTACAGTCAAGATTGGGATAGTAGGTAAGTACTTTAACGGACCTAGTTCGGCAATAAACACTGCCCTATCAATACCTAAGATAATACAGAAAACTCACTCAAGCCTCGAAAGCTAAACGAAATTGGATAAATTTGGCTCACAGATCGCTTATTCGCTGGATTAACAAAAAAAAATAACACGTTGCCTCGAATCATTAAATGTATTTAACGGGGGTGAAATGAAAGTGGATCATAAAATAACTTCCGTACTTAGATAATTAGTATTTACCTTCACAACATCCGACATGGATCTAGGGAGGCTGGGGAGTAATAATACCTTTCAAGGTAAGTTTAGGTGCCAACATGACAGATAGCGAGTCTACTGCCGTCTTTTAAACCTTCTACTTTCTATTGCACACGTCTGTCTTTTCAGATTCCCTTACGATTTTTTACTTTACCGTTAAACTCTGTCCTATATTACCGTACAGTTAAAAAGGTAATTGCTACAGACACCGGGATTTGAACTTGCATTCTAGACTACAACTAGTCAGCCAGGAAGACTCAATAAATATGTAACTACGTACATAGTATGTTTTCCTCAATATTTATACAGAAACGTAATATTCAGGTTGAAGGCCGTCTAATCTAGTCAGAACTGACTGCGAAGTTTGAGGTCGCAAGTTCGATTCCCGCTGGAAGATGAAACTTATACTCGTGGTCTGGGTTGAATATATATATATCGTTGTCTAGGTCCTATTATATAGAACCAGCTTTGCTTACTTTATATCAGGCAACACATCTATTAACGAGATGTTTTTTAAGTTGCTGGATCCAAATATTATCCACAATTTACACACATACATAATTGTACCAATCCTATATTGTATGATTTATTTGCGTATATATATTACTAGCTTATGCCCGTGACTTCGCCCGCGTGGAAAGAGCAACATACATATTTTTGCCTTTATAATATTAGAGCTTTGAATCTTTCGGGATTCAAATGTAGTCTATGTCTTAATCCTGGGTATAAGCCATCACCATTAAAATTTTCAGTAAAACTGCTTTTTTTTCTGTCGTAGAAATGTTTTTTTTTTTCAATAAAAACTATCCTATGTTACTTCTAATACCTCCAAAAATATGTGTACAAAGTTTTATGATGATCGGTTAAGTAGTTTTTACGTGAAAGCGTAACAAACAAACTTACATTCACTTTTATAATATTAGTAAGGATATTTAATTATAAGAGAATATCTAATAACACTTAATATATTTTATTACATATATGAGTTTTGTTTGAATGGTCAATTACTTTTATATATATAACTCTCATAAAATACCTACAAAATAATGTATGTTATTACGACTTTAATTAAACTAATTATCTTCGCAGTTCATATACCAACGCAACTTTTTTCTCAACTGAAACGTGTTATCAACAATTCCTACCGTTTGGACAAATTATAACGTAGGTGCGTCATCGAACAAATTAATTCATTATTCTGCCGCAGAAGTTTCTAGAAACATTCGTTCACAAACACGCTTGGATAGTGTTTCTCCCTATTTAATTCAACCCGCTATTTTTCTCCTAGGATCTTTCTCACGCCTTTCCATAAGGGTCCCCGAAGGAGTAAGTAGAGGTGTATAGGTAGTATTCACACACCCACTTTCCGCCAGAGATATATTTTAGGTGCCAACGTGACAGATGACGAATCCGTCCGTCTTACCTTAAGCACGTTTATACATACGCATATGAATTGCTTCTCAGACGTATGTAGGTTTCCTTTCGATGTTTTCCATCACGTTAAAGACGGGATTCGAACTTGCGATCTTTATATGGCAGGCAACTACTCGAACCACTCGGCCACCACAGCTCTACTAACAACGAAGTCTTTGTAGCCTATAAATGTCCTGAATGATATACAAATCCTTGTACAAAACGAGAATCGTCACTGGAAAGAGCATCTGAGACGCGCCAAGGACCAAGAAATTACAACAAAAGGCTTGCCTACCTGCCCCGCGCAGTACAAGGACCCGTTTCGCTGATACCTTTCCCATAGCCACAGCACAAAACAATAATACTGAACCATCTATACGCATCTATATCTTTGTATTCCTTGCATTTCCAGACGGTCGACTTGTAAAACCAGAGTAAAAAAACGCAGCTGCCTCACTTGCAACCTTGTCTAACTACCGACCGCTCCTTTCTACCAATGATGTTCAGTCGGGCGATGCGTCCGCTCAATGTGGCAAGGTGGCATCGCGCTGTCAGAATATTTAGGGCATTTCGTTTAGTCCCTTTGGTAACGTTTGAATATATTTAGATCTCTGACAGTTCCGAGTGCGCCGGCGCATTCCCGCGACGTTTTTATGTGGATCAATTATATAACATCTCCTAACTTAATCTCTATCGTGAATTGAGAGCTTCTTGATATAACTTTTAAGACTACTAACTTGTCAACTGCTATATTAAAATCCTCTTAATTAGTTGAGGGGCCGACACAAAATATGTCAGTAATACTATAACGTTATTAATACTTTGGATGAGTCCACATGTTTCATGAGAGTAGTTTGAAGACACTGTCATTATGTTTTTTTTTAAACTCAATTGCACCTGGGTAGCTTTTATGCCAGTGAAGCGATCCGACCATGTTCGGAATAATTTTATTTTTTGTTCCGAGTACAGAATGCCCCACATAATACAAGCCTGGGAGCAAATCTCCTTTACATACCTTTATTAATGCCTTCTTTATAAACTACTACTAAAAGGATTTTTTCGACGCCACTTGTGGACTCCATTCAACTTTATTTGCCAACTATTTTTGTCTGCTCTCAAAGTTGCCTATTATGGACTGGGCCCTTTGTAACCTTCGGCTTTTTGTCGAAAGATTTATTTAATTCAATTCCTAACTAGTGATACTCAAGCCCATGTACTTCGAAGGTTATAAACGTCCGCTACGTACCGGAAATGGGTAACCGTTTTGCCAAAATTGTGTCGCTGTTGTCATTTCCATACAAACATGTCCTTCTCGAGAACAAAAGGTGTATAAATAGAATTCCACGGATTATAAACTATGACTAGGTATAAAACTATTGCCTATTCAAAATTCCTGTCAAACCTGATACGACCTTTTAACAACGCACTTTTCATATGATGTGAATATCAAATGAGAACATGGCTACTTGTCAAAGCGCCTTCGTCGGCATATTGAACCTTATTGTTTAAGAAACAAAACATGCAAAAAGTATTTATTGTGTTTGTTAGTACAAATGACATCTGTTCAAGACAACGCAATATACCAAAAGGAGGTTGTTTAAAATTCTCTCTTTTACGTACGGACACAACGGGCGTGACGTCACGTCCGGTTGTCGACTCGTGTCGGACCCGTGTCGACTATCGATATACCTAGTGGTTCGTCGATGATTGGCTCGAATCTCCTGTCGGTATGTTTGATGTTTTGATGCGCTCCGATGGAAGCTTCTGCATCTATGTATTCGCCCGATTAAATAGTCCGTCTAGACGTCCTTAATTTATAGGCAAAAAACGCATGCATCAAATACAGTTAATAACTTGCTAGGTCTTGGCAGTTGTCTATAATTATATTCAAGTACCCGCGCTATTTAACGCATGTCATTGTCATCGGAGCATTCCAGTGATGTTTCACACCGCGCGGCCGCTACAGGACGAGCTTCCCAAACTGAGTAATCCATCCCCGTCCGTCACGAGCCGGTTCCAGAGTCGGACCGGTTCCACATCATTGACTACCAGTCTCCTTCCCGGCCTCTATTTACTCCTTTGATACTTATACTTTTTCTCAACAGTTACTCTCGATTTTGTAGCCGTCCAACCGTCGTCATTTTGTTTCGTCGAATCAATGATTTAAATTAAAATCTACTTATAGTAAGGAGTTTGTACTACCTCTTCATTATTATTATATAATTACATTAAAATATACGTATTTTAAAAATATTGGGAAGAAAAATCGATGTAATTAACTAATAAACGTTATAATGAAGAGAGGAAACAATTTCGTAAAGCACACGAGCGAGGGGAATGTACTAGCACTGCAGCACTGGCTAGGCGGTGAACGCGAATGGGTGAGATTCGCAATGTGGCTCGGTCGGCGTGCGTTCCGGTCGACGCCACCTCGCTCAGGGTCAAGGCTGTCTCCTGCACACTGCTGCATGCCTGGTAGACGGGCGGGGACCGAGTGCCCACTTACTTACTCTCGTACCAAGCGGAAATGGGCCGTTAAAAGCGAAACCGATGGTAGGTATCGTGTAGAAATTATGCGCATATTCCCATAACTGAGGAGAATAGAAACATTAATTTACCTTAAATATAAATTTTCTGCATAGTTACATTTTTATTAATATTTTGTTATTTATCTCACACAGTGGGCAAATAATGCACAAGAGTTAGGAAGCAATAAATGTCAATTTCAAATTTAAAAGCTCTCCGCCGATCGCTAAATTGGTTGTTAACCGGCTAACTGCTATTACTTTAACAAGATTACACAAATCTCCCTATCCGCTGACAATTTTTGAATGAAACTACTCTGGCGGTAAAAAAATAAACGAGCATATGTCCCGACGTTGCCGAGACGTCCCGAAATTCCTGGGCCCCATTTTTTGTGTGACTTGACAGATGCATTCTGGGACGCCGCTAACCGCATCTTGCATCCTTATCGTGCATTCGGAAATGAGGTTCACGGTTGTACAACTTGTATCTACTACGTTGAATTCGAGGGTTATTTTAAGGTTCCTCCGTCCTTGTCGCTCGGCGTGGCGCCACCGAGCGAGCAGGAGCCCGCTCCTGTTTGTATTGCGCGCACCGGCTCCCCAACGTTCTCCGTTCATCGTTAAACATACCCACTTATTGGTTTTAAACAAGCAAGACTACCAAAGTCAAGTGCAGCGAACCAATTCGAATGATAGCGCATTGCGAAAGAAACGGCGTGACGTCACGGTGCGCCGGCACCCCCACGTCTGCGAAACTTAGGGACCCTAATGAATGACTTCCTAATTGCCGCGGCAGCACGAATAAGTCCGTAATCCGGCGCGAAATCCGCTCCTCCGTTTAATTATGGACCTTGAGTCGTTTCGTTTCTGAGCTTGAAATCGAATATCAGACATTTGGCGACATGTACTACTGGGCGAGATTGGTTGATGCCTGATCTACGCGTAACAAGTACCAATTTCGGACATTGTAAATAGAGTCTTATTTCATAAAGCGGTCGTGCGACATTTGTTCGATGCGCGTGGCAAGGTTTGGACACCAGGCTCGGGACTACTTTGGAAACATTACCAAGCGTCAAGTCGATATGCTGCCGCACTAATGTTGACAACAATCCATCTCGCCGTGTCAACCGGCGCCGCGAATTAGACTCACTCCCATTTCGATTTACCCGTGATACAGCCCCAGTAGGTAATAGCGCCCATCCCGCAGACGACTTTCATTATTTTCCTGAGAACTATGCGAAGGCAATTTATATCTCAGAGTAATTTACTGTCCCGGAGTACATCATTCTAGCTGAAAAACAAGACACGTTTGTCTCGTGGTTTGATGACAGGATATTATGATGTTAATGTGTTGGAGAGCAGTCAAAGACCGTGGGGCGCAGATGTGCGAATGTAGACGCCACCTAGCAACATACAACATGTGCGCATTGTCCACATGGGAACTATTGACCTTCTCAATTATATTTTCGATCGGTGGAGGTACTAAGTGATCCATCTTCCATATTCCTTCAAGTAGAGATATCGCGTACTTAATAATAATAACAAATCTTTTTAATAATTAATAGCACGTTCCCTTTAAAAAACACTCAAAAATGATCAGTGAGAACATAAAAATTTCGAAAAAAAATTCTTTTAAACAGCAAGAGAGGTAGGGCATAACGGGTTTCCCGTTCGAATTTGGAGCTGCTCGACTGGGGCAGGACCTCCACCTTATAGAAGTCCGTAGCCAAATAACACAAACTTTTGTGTTGTGTTCCTACGCGGTGAATAAGGTTTCCAGAAATGAGCTCCTTGGGGAGGGGGGAGGATTGTTACATTGAGTTGGAAGCAGAGGGATTAAACCCATTATGCTACCAACACACTGTAACTCTCCGAACACAGAGTGGCAACGCGCAAGTGATACTTCGGTATTGTGGGCGTAAATAGGCTACGGTAACCGTTTCCCATCAGGTGGGCCGTATGCTTGTTTGCCACTCTTGTTGTATAAAAAAAAAAAAAAAAAAAAAAAAGTTTAAAGTCAATAAAAATTTAATATCGGCTTCTGCAAACAACTGTGATGGACAATGTCGTCGGCAAGCGAAGCGTTAGTCGCTGAAAGAAATCGTCTACACACGAACTGGAATTGCGATTGAAATAACTCCGCCTTGTGCGAGATAGGGTTAAATTCCATAGGATGATAGCCGACCTTCCTTAGTTGGAAAAGCAAGAAGAACTAACACTAAGCAAAACTGTAGTAATCTTTGCGTGAAAGCGGAACAAACATCCTCGCTACCTTTTTTCATTTATAATATTATAGTAGGAAAGTTTGTATTAGTATTAATGTAAAATAAATGACGGTCGGTTTAGTTGGGTGGTGTCACGGTAGCGTTAACATACATCTGTTTGTAACCGTCTGCGGTGACACCTGCCTACAGGCCAGCCGTACTATAACGTCGGCTACATGTACGTGTGTGCAACTTACTACTTGATAATAGTAGGTACATATATTTCTACCTTGTTTTAAGTGCACAACAAATTTATTTACCTAAACATCTCTAGAAACTGAACGCCCGAGTGATAGGTACCTTTGGTTTTATAAGCATCAATAGCTTACCATTCGGCGGACTGCATGGTAAGCGCTTGTTTGCCCCCTTAATGGTTCAAAAGTTAAGTTGTGGTTTCCGAGTGGTTCGAGCAGTTGCCTGGAACACAAAGATTGCAAATTCGAGCCCGACTGTATCAATGAGTATTTCTGAGATTAAGTACAGCGATTACTCACACCACGAGCTTCACGAAAACACAACTAAAAGAAAAGCTTTATGTATTAAAGCCAGAGTTATAAAGCTCAATTAAACTTAAAAAGTGGATGTAGTTAATGATCTCAGGCTTAACCTTAACCAGGCAATCATAGTTGAATGTCACGTGTACATCTGCGGGAAATATACGAAATAATTATGTTCAACAGGTGCATGCCTTCATACAGCTCGGGTACTTAAATACATTCATTCACAAATTATTACCGCAGACAGTCTGTTTACGTACCTCTAAAACTTTGAACTGGAGTACCCTTGAATAACTGGTGTTGTAAAGTGGAAAGACTACTTGTTTTTAAAGATTTCATTTGAAGTTTGTGGAATTGTTTGTGGTCAAATCCATTCAAAATCTACTAAACCGATATTGAATATTCGTTGATACATGAAAAACTACATTATTCCGAAGTAAAGTAAAAGAAAAAAAATATCCGTATCAGTAAAAAAAAGTAACGCGGATTTAGGTTTCAGATAATTTCTTTGTTATTACATAACGATGATTCTATGTTAACCTGGTATCGAAAAACGGATGCATGCTATCAAAATTTGTCAACACTTATGCGTCTTTATAATAATCCTAACTTTTTGAGTTGCCCATTTTCAACAAACAAACATAACACCAAATCTTTCCTCTTTATAATATTAGGTTACATTATTTATTACTTTTGCAACAGATTACAATTATTTATATACTGACTGTATGCCCTGTTGGGCGTAGCAAAATAATAACTGTCTTATTCCTTTGAATAATACTTACTTGAAATTATTAAATAAACTTTTTTTTTTCGAACCATCATATTAATTTTTATTATAAAGACAACATAGAGTATTACAAACGACACCCGAAATTTACACAACATAGTAGTACTACAAAACGATCGTTCATAAACACCAACGGCTTTTTGCCCGCTGAGTATTTCAGTTGAGATGTTACAAACGTATGTAATTGTATGAGATCGCACAACAGCGTATACCCTAGCAAGGGGGACTGCTCCAAACACCTTATTACATTTCTTACCTTAACAATAGACCTGTGTTAACCGTCTCGTTTATTCAATGGTATGTAGTCTCGAAGGGCAACGACAAAGCCACACTACTGACAGCTGTGCTTTCCGTTGAGAGCGTAACGTAACGTACTACAACGGTCATTTTTCATTTATGCCGCACAATTTGTTCAGGAACTTGCTGCTTTCTTAGTACTTACATATCATCACGCCCAGCCCATACGGGAGAAAAGAGCGCCAGTCCTCTGTAGACTTATGTAGCTAACTCTTGGGCTTCGTCTACATTTATCAATCTCTTCATACATGCCCTCTGGTTTCGAGTACTGAGTTTATATCCTAATTATACACAGTATGAAATGATGTGGAAAAGGAGGCAGAGGAACCACGTGCCAACTATCTGGCTCAAATCGATCAACTCAAGGATAGGAACCTCAACGTAATTTAATTGTTTGGCATCCAGGGGTTTGACTTGCGTTGAGTTTAATAGTACATAAAATTATGATAAGATAAGAAGATGATAAGAAGATAAGAGCCGTGGTGGCCGAGTGGTTCGAGCAGTTGCCTGCGACGCAAAGGTCGCAAGTTCGAATCCCGACTGTACCAATGAGTTTTTCTGAACTTAAGTACAGTGATTAGTCACACCACGAGCTTTACGGTGAAGGAAAACATCGAGAGGAAACCCGCATACGTCTGAGAAGAAATTCAAAGGCGTATAGTCGTGCTTGAGTAACGGCGATGGACTCGCCATCTGTCACGTTGGCACCTAATATACCTCTGACGGAAAGTGGGTGTGTGGGTATTACCTATACACCTCTGCCTACCCCTTCGGGGACCCTTGTGGGAAGGCGTGAGGATATATATATATAAAATTATGATTTCTCCGCCCCTTTGGGTAGCGTGATGTACATAGCCTTCGTAAATAAAAGGGTATTTTATGCAATAATATTTTGTTATATCTAGCGTTCAAACTAACTGCATCTGTATATGATAATGGAATATAAATGGAAGTAGTACAATGTCGTCTGATGAATCCTAATTTATTATTTTGCTACCACCTGCATGGACCGTCCGATGATGTATCTGCATGCAAGATACAAGTTTGATCCAATTACCCCTTGCTTAAAATAATTTATTGTAGTACTTTGATTGTACTTGTTGTAATTGTTAAGCAGACTATTTTAACTCGTTCTTTTAGTTTCACATGTAAGTAAATTTAAAAAAAAAATTGTAAACCTCGAAACCGACGAGCATGTATGAAGAGACTGATGAATGTGGACGAAGCGAAAGAGGTATGTAAGTCTAGAGAGAACTGGCGCTCTATACCCTCTGCCTACCCCGTTAGGGACTTGGCGTGATGATATGTATGTATGTATGAAAAAAAAACTAAAAACAGGTTCATATTTAAGAAATGGAAATTTGAAATTGTTTGTTCGCCTCATGACCTCAATGTTAACAACTGAAAATGAATACGAGCCGTCTTTCTTGCCAAGGACTTTCAAGTTATTCGTTAATTTATTCAAGGCCTCGTTGTTCAATGGAGACTTCTAGAACAATTGTTGTTTGTACCTTTCTACCCCTTTACTTGTTTTAATGATAAATTCTGATCTGACTACCACTATCCTTCTCACGTCTATTAATACCATACGTGTGACGGAGACAGAATATATTAATCACTAGCTGTGCCCGCGACTTCATTCGCGTGGAATATTGATTTTGGGCAGCATTTTTTAAATATATTTTTAAGGTTATTTTGGCTACGTTAAGCGAAGCTTACCACAATATATTAATGATAACCACATCTAAATCGGATAAGCCGTTTCTGAGATCAGCGTGCTTTGTGCACAGACTAACATATAAATAGAGTAAAATGTTAACAATCAGTGTTCTGGGTGCTTTTTGCGTGGATGAGGGTCCCAATCATATTTTTTCTCATATATCTTCTATGTACAGACAGCGATCCGTAACATTTTTATTATATGTAATATGTACAGAATTCGCCATGTATTATTTCTGAAATACAAAGTACTTTTATGTCCTAAGTAGAAAGATAAACATTATTTTTGACAATTCGGTTTTTTAAGGATAATGTATTCGCGTAGGGTATGCTTTTCCATGTAAATACTAATCATGACTTCCTATGATTCATTTTATATGTGCTTTATTGCGTATTTGTAACGTGCACGGACGCGAGGTTATCGCTCCTCTATCACAATAACCGGAAACGTATAACATTTAATGCGACTGGAGAAGACAGATGAAGGGAGGTAACCGTCTTTTATTGCGATTCAGTTTACATTCGAAAATTATAGATTTTAACACATGTCGCTGCCTTAATAACAGAGAGGAAGACGCCATATTGTTAAAGTATTCAAATATAGAAGATGACGACGAACTACATACATCCGAATAATTAGTCGGATGTAGCGCTTGATCTTGGGGCGTAGAAGGGGAGGCCTTTGGGCAGTGGGACGTAGATGTCTAACAAAAACATAAACATCACTTATCTACCATTTCATAAAATTTAGATTCCTTTAAATTTGAAGGCTTCGGACCAAAGGACAAACCAAAATTTTTTCATCTGTCGTGGCATTAAAAAGACACTCGTCGGGTATACCATGGTTCTCGCTTAATCATGTTTAGGTATCGGTTTTTATTATCTAGATAGGTAAGAAGTAATAACAAACATGTTTGAGTGTGATTTCGGACAAATGGATAAAACAGATCAAGATTCTTAATACTCTCGTCTGGTATTTTGCAATGGATTGAAGAAATATATTATGTTCCGTTAAGGTTCGATCTACGCTCAAGGGCAT
The DNA here is from genome assembly GCA_016069955.1 of Drepana arcuata. Classification (NCBI taxonomy): domain Eukaryota; kingdom Metazoa; phylum Arthropoda; class Insecta; order Lepidoptera; family Drepanidae; genus Drepana; species Drepana arcuata. The sequence continues at coordinate 44,248 of JACCPG010008355.1, read as the reverse complement.
ACTTAATGAGCTTACAACATCAACAATAATTATTTTACCTGCCAGCATTCTTACATGCTATTGATGACGAAAACTTCTCCAAAATTGTAAAAGTCTTAACACTTTTAACAAAAGGCTTTGTTCAACATAACTGTACTAAAATGACCACTGAAAAAACGGCGCAGGCGGGTGTTATTAACTCATGGGTTCTCAAATTCTTGTGAAAGGTCTACCTGTTCGTTTTGCGATCTACCTGCGACTGCACTAATCAGGCTTATTCTTTTGCCGATAAATTAAATACTCGCTGGAAAGGATTTATGGTCATCTGAGAGTTGATAATATCCGCATTTGTGTATGCTTTATGTTTTTATTGCGCCACGTTAGGGTGAAAGAGAAGTTAACTGTTCTGCAAATTAACGATCGGATTACTTTAATAAACTGTTTTATTCAGTTATATTTGGCGGTTAATTTGACAGTCTTTGATATGTTGACGATGATAAAAGAAATAATCAGATCTTTGTTTTTCATCACATCTGTACCTAATTCCAACTCTTTATAACAAATTTTAAGGGAAATTGACAAATATTTAGATTTATTCAAAAATAAAAAGTACCAGGAGCGCATTCACCATGTGGAGTAGTTTCGAAAGGGTACGCGCGTAGTGGGTGGCTGGCGAACCTCGCCTTGTAAGACGATATTTCCCTCGTGGAAATGTTCAATGGCGGGTGTCGGGTTTCGATGCATGTAAAGCCTTTAGATTTTCGTCTCGCATGCCGGTACATTATTTCGCGTCGTTAATTATTATATGCAGCTTTTTGTAGCTCTCATATGCCACCTGTCGACATAGTAATTAAAGATTGCGAGTTCGCTTGATAAAAGAAGTTCCCTTGGACATAGCAGCTTATTTGTATTTACACCGGTTCACCTTCAATATGTGGGCATAATGAGACAGTTTATCGTAAAGTAATTATATTATGGGGTATTCTGTAGGAATCGGACGATGGCTGCGGGCTTAACTTAGAGTAGGCACCTGGCGGAAAGGTGCCATCTGCCGCCAGCTCCCCGGAAACGTAATTTCGTTTGTTCTCATATTTGGTATTTGGTTCAGCTTCAATTCTCAGTCCTTGTGCACCGAATACAACTGACGTTAAAAATTACCTTTGCGGTTATGGTCACGCGCTATGCCGGCTGCTATAAATATCAACATTTATTTTTATTATTTTATTCAATAATTTTTTTTATTATTATAACACATACAACAACTAAACTTACTTCTCATAAATAACGCCACAGATAAACATTGCATAATAACATTTCGTGATTTTGTTTATGAGCCACCAGAGTTACCAGGCTCGCATAAAGACGCACACATGTTTTCAAAATATATGAAATTTCCGTACGAAACGCGTCAATCGGCCGCCGCCGCCGAAACATCTGCCGTCGCACCTGCCTCCGAAAAGGTTTTTACCGACTCGAACACTACACATGAAATTATGTTTGACGATAAATTGGCTTGCAGAGGAATGCTTTCTACTCTGCTATGAAACTTTTAAATTCCTTCATTAAAACTGAACGCATAAAGATTTCCAGATCTTTTGTGTTATTTAAAATGTTAATAACTTCTTTTTGCACATATTACAACTTTTATTGTCCGTAATTGCACATTAAGAGTACAATAACATAATTTAAAGTGGCCAATTGGCTGGTCACGCGGCTCCTTCTATATTGACACCCGAGGCTGCATATGCAATTGAAAACAAAACCTGCGAGCAGCATCGAGCACGCACGCGCACCGACCTGTAATTTCAACTTCTGCTGATAATTGAAAACATGTATCTGGCAAACCAAAAGCTGTTCGATTTTATGTATTCCTTGCAGCCACAACAAAACTTTTGCGAGCATGCAAAATTAAGTCGTCAATGTAAAAGAGCAATGCAAGTGTTGCATATTTAATTTGGTCGCTCGAGTGGCAATAATGGAGGCACTAAATAAAGCATATAGCAATTGTGTTCGTATCGAGCTCGGAAAGCGAGAGCTGTACGGCAGCATTCCGCTGTAATAATCCTTAGGAGCGAGCGGACGACGCGTCCAGAGCATCGATCCTGTTGAAGCCACCCAGTTTGGTATCGAATGAATAAAACGCTGCTTATTTCGCATCTATAGATCATGTCACCGAATCGATAATATAAAACTTGGGAAGATACACCAACATCTGCCAAGACCTCTGTTGGAATGTTCGAGTCTTATTGGTACTTATAAGCACAATTTTGTGTCTTATTATAAAGCGGTTAATTCGTTTATAATATCAACTCTCTCCATCTTAAAATTATTATGGAGAAAATGAAGAACATATTTGACCTTCCCTTACTCTAAGTTTTTTAGGGGTTATTCGGCGTCGAATTATAAATTTTGTTTGTTTATTTTAGCAAAATCCAATACTTGGATCTCTATACGTGATAGAATCTCGGCCACGGCTAAACATATGCTAAATTGCTAACCTTTCCGCAGGCGGTATTGAACAGCAATTTTATTATAATTGGCGAAGCGGTCAACGCTTCTTGGAAATTGCCCTTTTTTCACATTTATTTCCAACATTTAACCGATCTTGTTTTTGCGTCGAAATCACTCGAATAGACCTTTGTTCTGCGTCATATTGTTTTTGATGTCGGTCGATTGGCAAGGAAACGATGAAAGCCAGTGAAAGTTTATGATGGCTTCTATTGTGAGGGAACAAACCAAATATTTGTGGATCGAATTTGTGTTATCGAAACCTTAGGTGGTTAATCAATATTAATTCTAGAATTATATATAAGTATATATTACTGGGATATGGCGTCTGTTTCTATCTCCCCAAAGACTAGATTTTTCCATGACGCGACAGCATATAAAACGTTTGACGAAATCAATTTCGTTGCTCACACGATACTATATCTAGGTATCTAATTATCCAATTGGTACGTTATACATCAGATTTTCAAGCATATAAAACTTATTGGATAAAAATATTAAGTCTGTTCATTGGAGACACCTGAACATGCAACCGCTAGTTCTTCTGTACTGGACATAGCATGGCTTGGTTGACTATGTATTGCATTTAATGCTTGTCTCGTTGGAATTGAGAGATAAAAATGCATTATTTATTATTTATGTAAATTCCCAATCCCCGTTTTGTTTGAACGCGCAAATCTCTGGAATAAATAGTAGGAATGAAAACAATATTTAAATTTGGTAACCCATACCTATCTTGATATGGGCCATATCTTAATATTAAACAGGTGATACATAAGAATATTAATACAGTATTCTTATGCATACAACGATAAGATTTATAATAAGCGTGCAAAATAATGGAATATAAAATAAATATAATAAATGTAGAATTACTAATTCACAATTTGTGTCGTTTTCGTCATTTGGGAAGAGTTGCGAGCTCATTAAGATGTTTATAAATACTCTTTAAGGACTTGACGTAAATTATTTTTATTTTATTATGTACCTACTACATTGCAAAATTATTTATTTTCATCTTTATATAACATACATAAATCACGTTTTTAATTATATTGAGTAGCTCGCCATCGAATGTTCTGGACCAAACACAAAGGCAATAAATAACGAAATCGATGTTTCAGGTATGTCCGAGGAGTCATTAAGATTCCGACGACATTTTTAACGAAATTTTGACTTGTATCGGATTCGCCTAATTCTATATTCTTACGAGTATCTCACGGTCTTCTAAATCCGGCAACCAATAAAGCATGACCTCTCGTCCCCTTCGCTCCACATAACAAGTTAGATGGACAAGGCATATTGTTTTAAAGGTCAATATTTGGTGGTGGTCCCTAGTGTTGATCGTTTGATGTGACCGGCGCTTCATCGAGCGATTTATTTCACATAAACGGCGGCGTCTGACAAAACGATTCACAATTCATTTCGATGTTTATCGCTTTTAAGACGAAAAACTAATAACGTCATGGTGCCTTAGTACCTACGTTCCGAAGTGTGACGAATTTGATTTAGTTGAGTAACTATACTGGTCACCCACTGGTCCTCAGTAATAAAAAAAATTTGCTGTGTAACAGTCCAGTACAGTTTTTGCTATAAATTACGTGGTTGTAAAGATAAAGAAAGGCATGTTACTTTGGTTTGAATATAGAAAGGATACGAATCTTACGGACCTCTTTTTTTTTCTTTATTATTATCAAGGCTTCGACAAAACTAATTTGCACTGTAGTTTACTTAGTAACACGTAAATGGGTTGCTTTAATATTTCTAAAAGATTTAAATATTTCCAAATATAAATGCTACTATCTATCTACAAGGGTTCTAGAAAGGGTGTGCTTATCTATGAGTAGGCATGGAAAAAATAAAACATTTGGTAATTGAACCAGAAATTATAAATGTCTAGTAAGAATCTTATTAGAACCTTACTAGACTCAACTGGAATCTCTAGACTAGACTCAACGCTACTCATATATGTATATTTTGGAGTTTATACTCTATGATTTTCTTCAGCATTCGCTAGAATCAACATCAAAGAACTAAGCCGTCTGACAGTTGACAGATATTTCACATAAGTAATTATCTTAATATATGCATGGATGAGTAGCCCCTTGTTGGTGGTCTGTTTTTTTTACAATATTATTTATACGTAGATGCCTTGTCACTCTGCACCAATAATTTTGCCAGATCGTGTTTATGTTAAAACAATTAAATATACACTTATATTTTTGTGACGGTCGGTTTAGATCCAGATAAACGAAAGACGTTAAATTAATTAACGAAATAATCGTCTGAGACGTGTTCTAAATTTAAATACAGACGCCATTGTGGTCACGTGGCACCTTCGAAATTCGAATAATCGTTTATGGTTCGATTTGGCGGATCAGCGCGCCCTCTGCTGGGCTGCCAACATAATGCGGTCACTCCCCAGTGCGTTGCACTTTGCTCAGGGTTGCCAGACAAATAACGTATTTTAGAAGAAAATATCTGTGTATTTTGAAGACGTTGTTTTAATGAAATGATGTTTTACATTAGATACATCTTTTTTTTGTCATTATCTAAAATTTATAAGCCGTGGTGGCTGATGGGTTTGACTAGTCATCTGAAAAGACCACATGGCAGGTTCAAATTCTGGTGGTCGGTACCAATGCGTTTCCTTATCTAAAGTATAGTTCTATAAGAAAAACAATGTGTGGGGACCCGCCTTAATGAAATTCATCTGTCACGTTGACAGCTGTAATAACCCACTAATATTAGAAATGCGAAGTTTGTGATGTTTGTCCCTCTTTCACGCGATATCTTAACGGAATTGGATGTAGTTTGCCAACAAGATAGATTATTAGCTGGCCTTACACGTAGGATATGCATGATTTCAGAATGAAATCAATCTATATCAATGACATCATTTTATGAGGGGGGACCACCACTTGTGATACATGTATTAGGTAACATTTGGGTGTTATTACACTCTCTGCTTCTGCTCTTTCTCTCTACTTGCTCTTTCAGATACCTTTGTTGGGTTCTTTAAAGTATAAACTGCATATTGCTTCGAGTTTAGTACAAGGATTGTAAAGTATACATTTTATATCAGATAAAATTAAGTGACTGGCAATTTGTATGTTTTTACAAAACGTATGTTTTCTTTGATTATTTAATGTTACAGAATAAAAATAAAATGTCTGTCATTCGCGACCACTTTTTGCAGTGTTTTACCACAATTACTGCATTTTTGTAACGATCCTAAACGCATTATCATAAGTAGTTCATTACCATTCAAATGAGATCCTTTAGCATCATCGTTTCTGTTTGATGCTTACCTAACAAATTGGTTACCAAGTGAATTAATACATTGTCTTTATTGCATTCTTTATTTAATATGCCACTCTATGGTATTACATACTTACTGACAGCTAATTCACAAATCTGTTCTTTATTTAAAATTCAATGTCGTTAACAGACTTCTTTATGTCATGACCTCCTGGTACCAACGTTCATACAGCCGGATCAAATATGAACGGAGTGTTGCCAAATGGTCACTTTGAGCTTGTCCTATTGCTATTCAGTAATTTTATGACACATATTTTTAAATAAGCCGTCAACACATGGTCCTTTGTCCATACATCACACCGACGATTGGGTGACTCCGACGACCTAAAGACGACCTGACAAAAAAAATAAAGCTCCCATTCACGACAGCTCTACAACCTTGAACTAGTTAAACCGGCGGGAATAAATCTCGAGACAGACATGGCAACATCGGGCCGTAGAAAAAAAGCGCCCATTCGTGGTACCGCTTAGAGCAGACATGTTATTATCTTATTATTTTAATATACTATTATATTGACCCGCTCTTTGTATATTATACTGGTGATTTATAATAAAATTATGCAAATATGATTAACATATCTATCGGTATTGTGTTTAAATAATGACCATAAATACAAGCTTGTTGAGATTTGATTACTATCACTTTCATTTTAAGAAATATGCCTATTAACAAGTAGTTTTATAACGACTACGGATAATTCTATGTCGTACCTATTTGGTGCACCCCATTTTCTTTAACATCTGTCTGTGGTTCTGTACGAGTCTATGTTTCGTGTTTTCTGTGATCCTTGTAAATCATTTGAATTTGTTTGTGTTCATTGTTTATTTGTTCAAAGACGGTAAATTAGATTTCAGTACGGAATTCAGGCGGATCTCTCTTAGACGTGTAAAAGTTGTTTTTTGTTGAATTGCATCACCGTTGCATCGTGTCGGGGTCACACGAGAACCGTTTGATGTTGAATCTAATGACCACTAATTATAATGTACCTTTCGGGAACACGCAAAAACTAACCATATTCATCATAATTTTACCTTACCTCAAACAAAATGCAATTTTTTATCGGTCGTGAATATAAAGCTATAATTTAAATAAACCCCTTTTTTAATGCTAAATAATTTGTCTATCAATCAATAAATAGCAACACATATTACCAGGCTAGCATGGCCGTTACAGATATCACATTAGCTCACAATTTGTACACACGTTATTATTTGTATAGCTTAATGGCAGGTTAGGTGATTGCTTCTCTATCGTATTGTAATTATGAATCATAAACAATGACCATCAAGTATTCGGGGCTGCGTTTAAAAACTGCCAAAAGCTAATTTGTTTCACAGCAATTAACCTATCAAGCATTATTTAGTGCTGAAGGTCGTGTGTAATGAATAGGTGCCGATGTGTTTCCTATACAGGCCGTCAATCTACTTTTAAATACCAGTGATTTGTTAGAGCTGTTTAAGATATCGCGTGATTGAATTTTCAACGTTTATCTCGAGTAGGTATTATAAAAAAAAAATCATATAGACTTTTAAATCGTCTACCAATAAAGTGGATACAAGTCGTGTTTTAACATATTTTCTTTACGTCACCTACAATTCGTGTGCAGTCATTGTTAAGTTACAATGGAACTTCGGAAGTTAGTACTTTCAAGGCGAATAAACTTTGCATTTTCAAATGACTAGGATAACAAAAACAAAAAGAGCTCAAGTAAGGAACTAGTTTAGCTCGGTGCATCTCCCACACATGCAAGGTTTCCCTATTTACATTCACTGCGGTAACAACCCGTCTGATAGATCGCTTCATTCGATACTTTCCATGACCGCTAGTGTGATCATGCAGCCCTAGTATCTAACCACATAACGCCGCGATGTAGTGTATTGTTTTTCTATGTTAAAAAAATATATCGAGAACAAATGAATATTTATAATAACTTGCTGTGCCCTTTGGTCATAGCCGCGTAAAATTTCATTAATATATTTTTACTAGAAAAAGTCCAACTCTGTTCCAAATGTCATCCAATCCTGTTAAATAGTTTTTGCTAGAAAGAGGAATGAACATCCTTACAAACTTTCGCATTTATAATGTTAGCAGGTTTGCATTAAAAATAATATTGAGTGCCGAATAAATTACAAAAAGGCGGTATTGGTAGCCCACAGCTCCACAGGATGTTATTATTTCATGCTGCCTCACTTGCGGTTTCCCTTCCATCCGAATGTTACGAAAGCTCGCTATAACTGAAACTAAAACTTGTTGGCATTCTGTTAAGTTTTATAAGTACTAAAACAACGTTGGATAGAACAATACAAATGTTCTTCTTTCCAATCTTATATGTTTTGAGATGTTCAGTGACCATAAGGGCATCATTAAATTCACTTGAAAGAATTTTCTAACCTATTCCTGTGGAGTGTTGTCTTAGTAGAAGGTATGTTTATCATATTCCTTTATTGTTAGCGACGTTATTAACATAAACAGGCAAACAGCAAGTAGTCTAATATACGACTATCTGCACATTACGTGCATCCGGCGTTGAGCTTTCGTCCGGCGCGGCGGCGGCGCATGCGCCATTGTCCGCCGGATGTCTTGCGGTCGCACGCAATTTCACAACCTCTGCACTCCCGCTGCACTCATGATGTCCTAATACCTACTATTCACCTTTACAACGATAACCCAAAGGCAGTTCAATGTTATCACCAAAGTCTATGTTGATAATTTATTTTATTTTATCAAATCATTGTAAACCCACGCCAGTGCATTAAACTTCGATTCTTATTTCTCATTATGTCACACGTTAAAACAACGAGACACGATATTGTATTCAGTGGTAGATAAAGGCCGACTAATTCAAGTTACCTACCTACATATTGTGTTGTCAAATTGCTGCGAGAAGGTGACCTGCTACAATTAATAAATTATACTGCACCTACCTACAGTTACGCCCCATATAATATGCACTATCGTAAAACTTGATCTTAATTTGTTTTGATTTATCCTTTGACGAACGTAGGTCATACTCAGCTTAAATAATAAAAGCATCGCTTAGAGCTGATTAGTTCCACAACGTTGGTACCAGGGCGCTATAACCCACTAGGCGGGCGACTGAGCGAAAACAATGATCGAGTTAGCAAGGTCGGTACACCCTCGCTTGATTGCTGCATCAATCATTCTATGATGTTTTAATCACACAAAGCTTGGTGTTAGGTATCATCATACCGCTCATTCCCTTATGTTTTCGTCTACTCATTTGTTTTTGTCCCGACCTACCTCGATGCAGCGCGTGTCGGCTTTATATCTTATTTATTATGCTCGTATAAATAACTTTATCGCATGCCCAGACGTGTAGTATCAATCTGCTTATTAATAGATTGTGTCAATAAATTGTCTAAAGTGTGGGTCGACCGGTGTCCGAGAGCAACATTGACGGTTGTTAGGCAAAAATAATCGAGTTGTGCACACGTAATAGGTAATAAATAATGTTTATAGCGAAGTGTTTACGTAGCTGGCGTCCGTGTGTCAGTTATCTATATAAAGGGTTTCTTTCAACGCTTGGCCATTGACATATAGTGGCTTTCTCCGGCAGGTCAATATGTGATGCGATAATAATGTTTTGTCATATTGTATCACCAGGCGTGCATAAAGGAAACAGGGTTTGTAGCGTATGCTTCATAACGACAATTGATGTTTAGGGAGGGATCGTTGCGCGCGGTAACCCCTCGCGTGCAAGGTCTTTGCAATACAGTTTTGTTTTAATTTAAACATAGAAAAAACAAGTAATGCATACAGAATCCTGCTCATCGTTTCGAACGGCTTATATTTTATCTCCGAGTTTTACTTTCGATATCATCAACAGAGGGTTTTAAATTGGAGTGTTTGGCAGGCATTGTTCCCAGAGCCGACCTCGATGTAAATCAAGGAGAAAAAGAAAAAGTATAGAACTGGCTTCGCGACCCTAATGCCCTTAGTTTTTTAGGAGTCTAGCCTCTACAACGGTCCGCGGCATCTCTCTGCTCCAACCCAACTAATCCCCCCTTACATTCACCTTAGTATTCAAAACTGGATGGGTTATTGTTCTTGTAATGGCATTTAAGAAAAAACACAATCTGGTTGAATCCGAGTGAAGTATAAGATTCATAAGTTGGTAACACCGAAACTTAAATGTATGAGCAAACATTTGAAAGGTGGTTGTTTCCGAATCCGTCGGCCAAAGCCAAGGGCCGACACTAGTAATTTATAAGGCGGTCGTAACATGTGACCGCTTTTTACCTCATCGGCCGCCGTCTGGGAATCCGCAACAAAGCCGAGCGAGATTCCGTTTTGCATTCCGCAAGTATTCGTGTGCGACCGGCGACTGCGAATTCGATGTTTTGAAATGCGTATTTGCACTGAATCGTCGCCGCAAAGAAAGTCGCATGAATAAATAGATGTAATTAGATATATGGGACTCGTTTCCCACGGCTACGGCTACGTACGTACACGTGGCAACGCAAGTAACACACCAATATGTATTTATAGCGATCATTCAAAGTAATAACTTGGAAGTCGTGAAAAGTGCCCAAGTGTTCGCGCAGCGTACCTTTGTACGTAAGTGACCCACTTTTGGCGTCATAAACGGACCCATCAAATTCGCCTCGCCGTTTCGGGTTAAAAGTTGAGACTCGGACCGAGCTTCGGGTTCTTTAGCCGGGCGGGTCCGTTGCATTCCCGTATTTACGAGCACTTCCACTGACCGATCCCTGACAGAGAGATCGTAAATGTACAGATTTTATTTCTTATTGTTCGCCTTTCGCGAAATCTAATTGAAGTCGGCAGGGTCAGGCCCGCCGCAGCACCATTTACGCGTTTTTAATTTTACAACCCGAGAACGTTGCATTATGTCCCAGCGAGCGATAATGACCACGACACAAATGAACACCTACATTTTATCACATTGCACAATTTTAAGGTTCATTGCGATTTTAGCGTCTAAATCAATATTTAGACGAAAGTTCCAAGAAATCCTTTCTTAGCTAGGCGGAATTCTGGCAAGTGACCCAAGACAGGAGTGAAATAAACACTAGGTAGTCCACCAACCTAAGAAGATACTGTATCTGGTGCCAGGAAGGCAAGAGTTTCGATTGGCATAACACCGGAAAGTACTGAAGCAGAAGCCAATTCTAGTGGGCTAATAAGGGCTGATACAAATGATGGATTAAAGGCTACATTCGAATGCGCTGTTTGTGTCCTTCCAAATTGGAATGCGTTTAAATAATTAATAACGTCATCTCAACTTCCATATTGCACTGTGAGCTAGATCGACATCAACATTATGCTGCCAACACAGTATAACTCTCCGAACACAGAGTGGCAACGCGAAAGTGATACCTACTTCGGCATTGTAAGCGTATATAGGCTACGGTAACCGTTTTTCATCGGGTGGGCCGTATGCTTGTTTGCCACTCGACAATATACACTTGACTCAATATCACAAATGTCAAAATGGCAAAAAAATACATGAACACTGCATAACACTGCATACGATCTACTATCCGATTCTGAAAGTTAATGAGGATCAATCACGCCAGAACGGCTCAACGAAATTGGGTAAATTTTGCCTCCGAGGTTACATTATTAGCACATATTATATCTTATTCTTAAACAAAAAACCAGCAATGAAATGACATTTTTCAACCGCTGGGCTTTACTAGTTATAAGGGACGAATTTATATACAGTGAAACTTGGTTAAGTGGGACCTGGATAAGTGAGAAACCTCCATAACTGGTACTCATGCTGAGGTCCCAACACTTGGCACTGAATTACCTCTGCTAGTGGGACGAAGCCAACCTCTATATAACCCTCTGTAAATGAGACGGATATCTACCCCAAAAATATTTACATAAAATGACCAGTCCAGCTCCCTTGCTCGCGATCCAGCAAATGTATATATATGTATATCCTCACGACTTCCCACAAGGGACCCCGAAGGGGTAGGCAGATGTGTATAGGTACTACCCATACATCCACTTTCCGCCATCGCAGTTACTCAAGCACGACTATACATACGTATTTGAATTTCTTCTCAGAGGTATGCAGGTTTCCTCTCGATGTTTTTCTTCACCGTAAAGCTCGTGATGTGACTAATCACTGTACTTGTTCAGAAAAACTCATTGGTACAGTCGGGATTCGAACTTGCGATCTTTGTGTCGCAGGCAACTGCTCTAACTACTCGATCACCAAGGTTTCATTGCTTGGCTTGGATTTAAATTTATTCTTAAAAGAAATATTGTTATCCCGGTGCTATTACCAACAGATTTATGTAAAAGTCTGCTGCATAATTTGTGTCTCATTGAAATGTTAAATGTATGTCGCGCGTCAATCCGATTTACGCCACAATTCGTGTTTTTTGTTTGTTTAAGTCTCGTGTCGTGTTTACAGCATTTTTGAAATATCTCTTGAGACAAAGATCGTTGCTTTCATGCATCTTACGTAGGTAGTTTAAGTATTGTTATGATTTTGATAACTTGTTTCATTGTCAGTGTCCTGGGTTTAGTATGTGGCAACTACCAGGCATTCATGAATCCACAAAGGTCTGATTTCATCTACGTCTTATAATTTCCCTACAACAATATTATAAGAGGCATTATGAGTTCTATGAAATCATTTATTTGATATTTATCAACGCAATTACCACAAATCCTTCTTATATTTATCACTTGTGTTTTTATTTTTTCAGGTAAATATCTTCAGTTTGGACAAGATTAACCGTATGTATATAAAATTATGAGTCTTGAAGATGACCTATGTAATTAAATAATTATTCATACCATCCCACAAGGGTCCCCGAAGGGGCAGAGGTGTGTACGCACTGCCTATACACCCACTTTTCACCCGAGACATATTTTAGGCTGCCAGCGGTGATGGCGAAATGGCTAGTCTATAGCCGTTTTTCAAGCACGAGTGTAGAAGTCTTCACGGTGTTTCCCTTCACTGTAATTTAAATATTTATCTAACTTTATGGCAAGTTTCGCTAACTTTGTGACTATATTATGTGGATTCGTTAAGATTATAGAATCATTATTACTTACTCGCTCTATAAAGACGAATAAACTCCGCTAATATAAAAAAAATAGTATGTAGAATATTCATAAATATGATATAGTTACCGTCTGGCTGGATGGAGGGAGGTCAACTCCTTGTACATCTGCCGGTTTCGCTACAAATACATACAATAAGTATGTACTTACATGAACTGCTGGCAGTTTCGCTCGCAATAGTTTACGAGCTTGTCTGTATCCGTAAATTCTTACCTTTAAAACATTATTAAATTAAAAGTCAACAAGCCATGTGCATATCGAGGAAGGTAAGTAATTGATTTATTGTCTCTTTTAATGATAGCTTTAATTGCCATTAATTAGTTTGTTCTTGTAGGTAGGGAGCGCTACGTTAATTGCGTCACAATCGTAGTTAGTGAGCGAGTGAACTGACCTAGCACACCGCGCGACTTGACTCGACCACTTTCTTCTAAACTCAAAATGTAACCGTACCTATGAGGCGGACAATCGTTTCCGGCGCCCGTGACGTCACCGCGCCGTCTCGCCGGTCGCCGCCCCTACTACGTAACCTTGGCGGTGAGATGCGCCGCGCCGACGAACGCGACTCGATTCGCTTTCGTTTTCATTGTTTTTTTTCCAAATAAAATTATGTTGGTTTCCAAACAACGTACCGAGGGTAGGGATTACTTCAGTAATGAGTCGATCTTCAAATGCGATTTGCTTAAACGAGCGACGCGTGCGTGCCCCGAGTGTTGCTAAGTATCCGGCCGGATGCAAAAAATTACACATATCGAATGCCACTTAGATGTAATACGAAATAAGGGTAAAATATGAGGTAATTTTTCACACGATCCACGAGAGCATAGTTGCCCTAAGCGCGGCGTGGCGGGGTGAGCGAACTCGCAACCTGTAATTTCGGACCGCAAAAGGAACAAAACGCATCGCGATCGGTGATTAAAAACCTTTGTCGGTTCTACTAATATTTATATTATTTTCGCAATGCGGCCGACATCTAATTGGCTGCTCGTATATTTGACGCGGGTCCGAGGTCGCGGCGCCGACCACCGACGTTCATTAGTTTTCCTGGTAGAGAAATAATAAAATACACATTTTTTACGTCCTGTCATTTATGTCTTATCGTGACCCGAAACTTGCCGATAATTCATAAGCGTCGTGGAAAACTACATCTCAAACAAGCGTGTATCACATTCACGTAGCTCGTTAAGTATATTGAACTGCTAAGCAAAGCGGCTAAGTGATATACGACGAGGTGGTAGGTATGAGTAGGTAACTAGTTTGAACTGGCCATCGGTACTCTCGATCGGCCCAAGGTCTGGGATATTGAACCTGGCTCGGAGCTACGGACGGCGCGACAAGGCACGCCGCGAAAGAGACGGACGCACTATCACTCATTGTTATGGGGGAAATGTCGCGGCCACACGCGCGGTCACTCGAATCGTTTTCTTCAATGACTAAACCTTCAAGTCCTAATCCGCTCGGTGTGCTATGCAAAGCAGCTGTCGCTCGGAGCAATCCCGTAAGCATGAGCTTCACTTCCTCAAACAAAGTGGCGTTGTGTGAGTGAGACGGCGCATGGATAAGGTCCTCTTTATTGACCCGAGAAAGCAGGACAACTATACTAAAAATTACGTCGTCCAGTCGACAGGGACGGCAGAAGTGCATTGCGCTGACGCATCCCAATCGGCTGCGTGCTTTCTTATACTTTTTGTCCGCGCCACCCCTGCTTTCCGTTTCGTTTATTTAACGACAAGTACAAACGATTTGTACGAATGTTGCTTATGCGAATATTAATCAGTATTGTCGTAATTAAGTCCGTCAATGGAACCGGTCGTTTCGCTTGGCATTTACGCGTTCCCACGCGGTTGATGTCACTTTTATTACAAATGGCCTTCGTATTGAGATGTCTGGGCCCAGGGTCCGCTGACCCACTGTCCCGGTCCCCCCGTGTCCAGTGATTTTCGCCTCGTCAGCGTCTATTCATCACCACGCCGCTCTACTTCAATGAACATCATTCACAGTGTTATACGATAGTTTAACAGGAAGCCTATTAATATAGGAGTAGATGCAAATCGAAGGTAAACGGGCTAAGCGTTCATTGGCATTATTAAAAATAAATAACATCGCTTTTGGAATGTTGGCCGGCGCGTCATAATGCCCCCCCGCGGAGACGGCGTGAACTCTTTATCGGTCGCTTGCTTGAGCACACAGTCTACGAGACATCTTTGTAAAGTATTGTAAATGAATGGTTCAATTATGTTTGTATTAATTGTAACGACATTTCGTTTGAAACGGATTCACGTAGTTACGTAACACAACGACGGTGACTGACTGACACATTGTGCGCCAAGCTTCGATTACCACGTGTCGAGTCGCGTTATCGCATTAAAACATCGTGGCTCCTAATATGTAGTAGTCGAGTTCTCACGACGCCACAAACGGGTACGTTCACACCCATAAACGTGATGCGGCCGTATCGACACAGTATTTCGAGGCGCTGCTTATTTATGCTCGGCAAACATTTCACGAGATAAGCCGTGAACGACGGGCCTGTGCTTCCCACATCTGCCGCGACCTTGGCTCCTTCAGCCCGTTGTGTAACCTCCTTATCAGTCACGCTTCCCTAGTACCTCCACCTCTACTCACCGGCGAATCTTACCGTACTTTCCGGTCTCGATAATTTTATCATTCTTTATCGGGCAGATGTTACATATAAACGCATTTCGGACACGTGCGTAACTGACAACTATAAACGTAATTCAACAATTATGAAAGCTTCCTTCACTATCGTTTACTTTACGAGGGCACTTGTAAACGGCTGCGGGCACGTGGGCTTCGGTGGGCATTGTTAAGCATAATTACAGTTTTCGTGTCTTTCGACCGGTTTCGGGATTGGGCTTTTAATCTGCCTGCTCCAAATCGACGTTAGGATTTTTGCGAAACCGAAAGTTAGCCCGGTGTCCGGCTAATAACTTTAAATGCATTAAATTAGCATCTCTATTGAGAAATAAGGCATTAAACCAGTCGGCGTTGAGGCATTATATAAAGAGGCAAAAAAGTGTTTGAATACCAAATGAGGCGGTCGGCACGTTTTGTTGTCATTCGCTTTAAAGTTATGATCGTCGCCGTGACTTAGGCAGGACCTGGGAGTCCTGTGTGGCGCACCTCTTCCGTACGCTTTTATAATTCCGGTTATAAATTAAAATGCGCTCGTTAATCGGCCCTTTAATCCGTCTGGCCGTTGCCCGTGCCTCAAGGCGAATGAATGAATTTTTTTATCCGCAAGACAAGACTACTTGAACATAATAATCTACATACATACATACTATCACGCTGAGGCCCGCACGAGGTAGCAAGAGAGCGCCAGTTCTCTCTAGACGTACAGATCTCTCGCTTCATTTACATTCATCAATCTTTACATACATGATTGCCGATTTCGATACTCTTAACGTTCTCATCCTTGAGTGTCTGATTGATTTACTCTAGGTAGTTGAACGTTGTAAAATTATCTCATATATATCTTCACCTTCTGATTTATCACTGTCCTTAAGTTCGGAAACACTAATCGGTAAGGACTCGAACTTGCAATGTTTGCGTTGGAGGCTCGCGAACCACTCCACTTGGGTACCTTATAATCTAAGTGTAATGAATATCTCCTAATGTTGTTTACGTGTGAAAAGCCCGCAGCGGGGTCCGGCGGCGATTCATCGTCTTGGAATGTGGCGCATCGCACAGCCTCCCGTACAAACCTCCACTAGCCCAGCGAGCCTGAACATACACCACTGGATATTATTCAAACACAGATATCGACGTGAGATAACTCGATCCGATGGAGTTTTTGTTCGTTATTGTTAGCCTCGAATGATACACTGTTTGAATATTTAGCTATATCCGCTGACTTCACCGCTTATAAAAAATGGCGAATAATTAGTCAATAAAAATTCCGCCGATTATATACGTAGTCGTAGTTGTTACACGGGTGTTACGTAATTGGAGTAAATGACCTACGAGATGGTGGCTCGGATGAAGGTCTCGCCACCACGTGGTCCCGGCATGGAGACTCAAGTCACGACGCTCGTTACATTACGCGACCTAAGTACACAAACTGCGGTGCGTTGACCTGTAGCCATACATCCCTCCTATCTATACCTGTAGGAGAGGAGTGGATATCACGGCGTGAAAACCTTCATATGTCATGCCCATCTTCACATCCGAAATGAGAAACTTGCCAATTAATATTGACACAGTTTATGAACCTTAAACCCGATCTCCTAACTGACTATGCTCAGACGAAACTCCATTTGTAAACAATAACAAGAGCAGATAAAGACGCTACGGCCTGAAGCGATGTTGTCGGTACAGGCGTGATCATTGGAGGGGAAGTGCGCGGTGATGTGGATTCGGCTTGTTCGAGGCAGGCGATGGACGCCGTCCTTGACCGCGGCGTCGCGCGATGAGTCCGAGTAAACAAATTGAATGAATCGCGTACGCTCACGTATGTAGTGTGTACCATTTACCATTCATGTGTGCGCGCCGTTAACGCACGATAATTCAAGTGCTCGTATGTTTGGCTAAACAAGATTACGTGCGTGTGACGAGTGTGGGGGGCGCGCGCCGAACATAGCCAACGGATAAGTTCAGGGAAGCGAATAGCGCGCACAGGTCGCTTTGTGTTATGCCTTAATTATTAAAAAGATGTGTTCAAAGTATGACCGTGTTCGGACTCTGTCGATAGTCGATACATATTTCGGGAATTAAGATCAAATAAAAGTTGTAGATCGGAACGAGTTCGTTCAGATCTACTTTTTATATTTATATATATTCTTGATATTTAAAATAAATTTTAAAAGGAAAATCTTGTTTTTATATTTAAAAAATATGCTCCGTTTGACGGTTTTTTAGTTATGTCTGCGTGTTTAGATAATTATTTTTAATGTAATGTTTAATGTCGAAAACGTACAAAGAAATATTGTTGGCGATTCTGACCGTCCGTGTGTCACGAGCCGAGCGGAAACGAAACAACGCATCGAGTTGAGGCGTCACGGCTCGAGAGGCGCCCTCCGTAAGATATGCGTCTGAGACGTACGTGTGTCGTGTTGCAGACGCTTATACCACTCGTACCTACCATACAAGTCATACAACCTTATACGTGTACTGCCTTTTCATCATTGTACGTAGCACCACCTCATTTGAGTCAGTTTTCTTTTATTTGCAAATTACTTTAAACGAATGGGAAATTTAAATAACGAATGTTCGAACACGTTTCGAAAAAAGAAACATTGAGTCGCAAATGTCTCGTGGTCATATTTCACGGAAGACACTCGCACCGTCGTCGGTCATGACGCAGGCTTAGTGCATCGCCCCTAGTTCGCTCTTGGAGAACAAATCAACCATCTAGCTTATGGTATCCTGGTAGCTTTGTAAGCGAATACTTAAGAGAGCTAGTTATTTTATAGTCGTGAATGACGAATTTGATAATGAACGAATGTCCATAGAATATTATTAAATTGCCACACTTTGCTAGTTCATTGTTTTTATGTGGTTATAAAATTCATATATAATATTTAACTACCTAAAGCGAGTTTTTTTCACACTTCATATCCATATGGATTCGGCTTTGGTACAAACATATACAATTTTTATTATCCGTGAATATACTTCTCGTTACCTGCTTTATAATAACACTCAAAGCGTTGATTAATGATTAGTAGCAATAAAATTAAAGCGAGCCGCACGCACGGCGACGACGACGCACGATTTGTGGACTGCCTCTGATGCCGATATCGCGGACGGGGAGTAAGAGTGAAGACTCGAGATTATCGTGTTAGTACCGGCGAGCAATATTGGAGCATTTAGTAATAATGGTGCATCTCTAGCAGCGACCGGAGGCACGACGGCGCGGGTCGACGATCGCCCGCGCGACCGATCGCAGCCGAAGGTCAAGGCTGACCGATCGAGATCCTACTACTCGCACCAACTCCGCCCGCACCGCAACGCCCGCAATGAAAGAAAAAGTGACAGTCCAAACCTGAATAGTATGCGAGGACGAATAAAAATGAAAGCACTGTTTATCTCTCTTGTCTAGCCAGACAGTTAACGTATTGGAAAAATGGAATTCGGAATCTGCACGTCCAAATATTGGATCGCGGCACTCGATCGTATTGTTAGTTGAGCTATTCGGTTGTTAGTAATTTAATGACTTGCCATTTTATTATTGCGCGTGCGAAAAGTTCGCGATCGACTACGTAGATATCCTGGTGGTTAGGTCACTGCTTGAGGTCGCCGAACTCTTAATTTACAATCAAAATATATTCAACCTATTGCACGTCGGTCCGAATTTGATACTCGATCTGTCGCAAATTGCTCGTGAAACGACTGCGGCCCGACAGGACCGAAAGCTGGAGTTAATCGGCGGACGCGGCCGAGTGTAAAGTCGCATTGTGTAAAAACTAAGTTTCTGCGAAGTGAGGATCGGTGGGTGAGGCAGCGCGCGACTGGTCCACTCGTTTTGTACATGTTGCTTTGTCTTCAACTGTATCGCATACACCACTTCCTAATTAAAACGTTCCGAATCGTATTGCTCGCGGCGCTGTTGACAATTCAGGTCCTTATGTTAAATGAGATATTTCACACACACAGCTAGTGCACATGGTGGTCTGATACAAATTGCTTGTTCAATTTGTCGTCGTAGTCCTATTCTATTAGGTGTTTAGGCTTAAAGGAAAGTTCCCGAACCGGTATAATTTATTTCAGCACAATATTGCGTCAGCTTCTGACGTCAGATCCGATGTCTGAACAGTCACGCATGTCGTAACTAGCGAACGCTCACGGGATAGATTCCGACGTTCATACATGTCTTTCTAAGCTCCTTATCGCCATTTAGTTCTTAATATTTTCGTCCCAAAAGTTATTTCCGTTATTTCGAATTGGCCGTAAATGTAACCGTGATAGAAATATAAAGTCCTTTCAAAGGATTTTGGGTACCTGGTTAGTGGTACCAGCCTTGTCCTAGGATTGGCGGTTATATCTGTATTTAACCTATTCGATTTTAATAGTCACCTGCCCATATATGTATTTGAAGCTATGAATCCACTATTTTCACAATGCAAGCAATGATAATACGCCATTGCTTTTAAGCCTATTTTATAAATAGCACTTGTGACAATCAATGGGATTTTCGTATGTAACATATCTCATGTTGAAGTGCAATAACATAACGTAAGTACATAATAATATTTGTATGTCTAGAACTGATAATAAACCCGATAATCTCAGTTTTAGTGTGTTTTTAGCCAACAAACGGGCATAAACGTGAGATATAAATACGTACGAAGCTCCAAAAGGCATGCGTGCGCTCCGTCTATCACATGATCTAGTATTTTCACAGTTAAATCGAATTGGCTACGCGTTTGTTATATCAAATCACGATCGTACCTGGCCTTTGGAATGTCCGCAGTTGGACAGACAAACATCCTTCAACAATACAACGATCATTTATACATTTGGAATTCTGTCCACATAGTGATTCTTAAGAATTGTCAAAGCATCATCTTAAGTTATTGCATTTCTGATTGATTTAGCGGGCGATAGTGGCGCCCTTTCATTATATTACCCTAGTACCTGTAAAAGCTTTTACTGCTGCCCTTCCTTCAAATAAAATTTGTTCAGTTCTTTACAGGTATTGAGTTGGCAGAGAAATGGATCAATTTACTTAACATTATTGACGTTTACTTCGTGCATCTTGTTGAAGGTAATTCTATATGCCAATATTCTATCTTCAGACCGATTTGTCTGTAGGTGTGCTATTTTTTACTGGTTTGATCTCCTCGTCATGACCACACAATACTTTTTAAAACAATTCAAACATTTGTTTGAATTGTTTTAAAAAGTATTCTATAATGTGATGTCGTTATGTGTCTAATAGTGTCGGATGCACCTAGCTCGGCTAAATGTCACTCGGTGAGCGGCTGCCGTTTTTAGTCGGTCCAAAATAGATCTTGTTCGCGTTCATCAACCCCTTACATTCGTCATCAGTTCCCGGCTGCAGCCGCCCGCCCGCATACATCGACGCATCCTCCACACAATGCGGCCTGTTGTACAAACAAAGCACACAATGTAACGCATACAATGCGAGACGCAAGCCCATACCAACAAGTCTCTCAGCCATCCTCTAAAGACACATTGAGGTTACTAATATTTGTACCAATTGCAAAATTAAATTCCGCGTTACAGTATTGTCTGTCGGTGCTGTCATATCGCATTCAAAATAAATTGAGTGTTCGTTTCGTATGAAACACCAATATCATTGCAAATTTAGATCCGTCATAATGACTGTGCAGCAAAAACTTGACACCTCTGGGGGAAAAAACAACAATCGATTATTTAATATCGTTTCAAAGCGTATCGGCCTCGGTTCATAAATTCACATGGAAACCTCCTTTACGGATGAATTACGATAGTATTATCCAGTAAGGCAGGAGCACAGTCAAAGGTTCCACTTGTGGGAAATACGTCCAGTCGCGTTAGAACTTACATTACAACTGAATGTTTGTAAACAAATCCCGTACGTTTTTTCCGGGCGGTACTCCAGCTGCTATTTTTTTATTGCACGCCTTTATTGCAGACTTGCGCCTATTCACGTCATGCCACTCATTTGGCTAATAAAAACATCTGATTGGCGTTTTAAAGTCCATATTATTGTCCAAGTAAACGGAATTAGATATAATTCGGATCACTTTTCTTATGAACAAGATATACAATTTCTTTTAGATTTTCGATTGAACCAATTGGTATTGGTCTTTGATCAACCTTGTAAAGGGTACACGTGGCTGTTTCGGGATTGCCCGCCAGTGCGTCACGGTTAGCACATTGGACATCGACATTTGTGCTGTACCAGAGCTCCGTTATTTCTAGCTTGGTCGGGCGCCGAGTTTAGATTAGATACAGGGCTCGTCAGTATTCAGTGTCGATAATTGAGATGGTTTATGTTATCCTCCATTCGCATCCTGAAGGATTAGATTCACACCCCAAGCCGAGTATCCATCCATCTCTCCAACGTAGTCATCAGGTAGGGTTGGTTAAGCTGCTTTTATCTTTTACTGATATTGCAATTGCTTTGTTACCGACTTGTTCAAGTTGGACCTCCGAACTCCGAATTGGTTTTAATATTAACATTGAATACACCTAAGTGATTATCCATCGACCGAATCCTGCAAATATTGTAAATTCGGGGATGTTTGTTCCTCTTCCAGGCAAAAATTACTGGACGGACCTGGTTGAAATTTTAACATAAACTAGAAAGCAAAATAGGAAAGAAACGAAATATTAAGGCTGAAGGCACGGACTTCTGCTAAATAATAACTAAGATTATAAAAGCTTCTTAGTTGCTGCGGATAAGAAGAGTTTGACCCCCTAGTAACAATGTTTAGGTTCTTTACTTACTCTCACTCATGTCGTTCAAGCTTTTTACTCGAACATGCTTAAACCGGCTGAAACTTTGCGAGATTCCGGCCACAATGGGAACTTTATTCGCCCAAAATTTGCCCAAAGTTTGCCCGAATAAGTTTCATCCTAGTTGACCTTTGTTTTATGAATTCTACAAAAAATACGAACCACACCAAGATATTCGTTGATCTGTAATTTGTTATGGACCGTGGCTTATGTATGATCACACGTAGCGAATTGAACATAATTCCATCATCATTGTATTGATGGAAAATGTTGAAATTACACCAGAGTTCTTCATTTATGTCCAGAAGTTAAGTTATGTTTCAGTAACGTTCGATATTTAAAGTGATATTAAACTAACATTCCCCTCTGGCTTCACTTGCAAAAACAAGTAGAAAAAGATTGATTAACAACCTATATGACAACGTGAAGTGAATAGTGGCCTTGTGTTTGTCTCGTACTGGCCTTTTCAAATGCCTTTTAAAAGTCTACATTTAATTTATTTATTTTGTGTCAAATCCTTGCTATTTAAATAATGTTTTATAATACTAATAAAGACGCCTATAACCTCGAGGCATGATTTAAGTCAAGCAACGTTACGCTGGGTCGGTAGTTGGATGGGAGGCTACCATTAACAAACTGAGTGCGCTAGGCTGTAAATTTCCAATATTAATTCTTTCGTGGTAGGGCATTCCTTAGTTGCATGCAAAAATACTTGAAAGCTTTATTAAAGCCCGCACTTCCTGCGATGTGTCACAGCATCGCATCTCAAGGAACTTTCCGAGAAACGTCCCGTCTCACACGCGAACATATTACTAATGTACCTACAATGCATGCTACACAGCTTTGGCTACACTAAGTCACACTGGATGGCGCATTGTCTGGTTACAATGTGCATTTTTATTGGACAAGTAAAAAGGTCGGATTTAAAAAAAAAACAGAAGTCATTTTTTAATGCATTACTGCTTCTCACTAATATGGACTCTTAGCCCCGTCTCGCAGAGGTTTTTTATATTCGGAACACATGTTTGGGTGCCGTGGTGGCCGAGTGGTTCGAACAGTTGCCTGCGACGCAAAGGTCGCAAGTTCGAACCCCGACTGTACCAATGAGTTTTTCTGAACTTAAGTACAGTGATTATCCACACCACGAGCTTTTACGGTGAAGGAAAACATCGAGAGGAAACCTGCATACGTCTGAGAAGAAATTCAAAGGCGTATGTATAGTCGTGCTTGCGATGGCGATGGACTCGCCATCTGTCACGTTGGCACCTAATATACCTCTAGCGGAAAGTGGGTGTGTGGGTATTACCTATACACCTCTGCCTACCCCTTCGGGGACCTTTGTGGGAAGGCGTGAGGATATATATTTTTTTATATATAAAAAATAATAATATTTAAGTTCTGGAGATTACTACTTAAGTAATTTATTTATCTTAGAAGTGAAAACTTGCATAAGTAATAAGGCCGTGTCCCAATTGCGAACCTAAAGTAACCTATACTGTTACCTACATCCGGAATGGAAGGCTTACAAAAAAATTACAAACACACCTACTTCGCTACCTATATAGCTAAGATGTCTCAAAAATTTATTTTAAATTCAAAAGTGGAGAATGCCGCTTGTGGAGGCGTCTTTGTTTCCAGTCAACAAATATTTGCAAATCAATTGTGACCGCGCCTTTATGAAGTACAGTTCTTTTTGTCTCGGAAGTGGCAATTATGAAAGCTTTTGAGCCCACTGTATGGTAATGCAGCCGACTAAAACCACGTGATGTCAGCCCCGCTGTACGAAATGATCCTCGGCCGAAAAATATATATACGACTTTAATCTCCACTAATATTATAAAAAAAAAAATTTTTACATCCTCACGCCTTCCCATAAGAGTCACCGATGGGGTAGGCAGAGGTGTATAGGTAACCCACACAACCATTTTCCGCCAGAGATATATATTTTTGTTTGTTCCGGTTTAACTAAAAACTACCCAACCGATTTTTAAAATACATTCGCCATTAGTAAGCTCCATATTTATTTACCTATAGTAGTAGTAACATAGGCTATGTAATAGGAAAATATGATTGTTTGTTTGTTGAATGGGAAAAACACACACACTAGACAGTACACACACACACGCACACACACACACACACACTAATTTAATTTAATACACTAATTAATACACCAATGGTTAACATACATGTCACATACATGAACACAACGTAACATACATGTCACCCCGGCGAGTACCTCGCGGGATAAGTTTAGTAGGTTACAGCTGTCTAGACTTACAAACCTCTTGTCGTCATCAGTCATTTCAAATAGTATACATGTACCTAACAAACACATTTTATTCTCAAATGGAATAGTATAATGCCTTATATGTGCGAGCTGCGCACGCAAAATGTGTGACATTATCAATCAATACATTAGACATCGCAAGTGGAAAAACTCGGCCTCCAAAATAACTTCCTACCTGCTATATGTAGACAGAATTAAATAAATCGTAATAAAAATCATTTTTGATAATTTAAACATAAAAGTATAAAGCGGAAGTCACACATTTAGCTATAATTGAATGGTTGCACAAGCTATTTCGCTTCATTAGTTACTTACAAACTACATATATATAATTTTAAGACAATAATAAAATATTCAAAAAAAAATCTTTGTTTGAATCGTGGTCGATAATAAAGAAACTTGTCTTAAATGTTGATTATTACATATATAAATGTTTTCCTAGCATAGATTCGCATCGCTACGCTACCTATGTGCGGCTAGGTTATTATCACGTAATCGCTGCTGCGACGGTTACTCGTCGTTTGCGCAGGGTCATTACCAAATAGCAAACTCAAGGCCGAGATAATATCGGCCATGTTTTGTGCTGTTTGAGCATTAGATATTTCAAATGTGTGGCTTTGTTATACCCGCGCTAGAAGAGTATCCTTAAAATTCCTGTCCGCTCAATATTATTATAGCTGTGCCTCGTATAGTGCAGTGTGCCCGAGCCTTAAATTCCTGTACAGGTTGTCGAACGATCTCACGACTACGGGTTCGCGAAGCTTCTTCTATTTCTTGTATCCTAGTACTTTGGCTTGCAACGCAATCAGTTTTGTTTTGACTTTAAGTGGTGGACATATCCATTTGCAAATAAACAAAGAGATATCAAATTATTACGCAAGCAGGTGACCTCCGTGGCGACGAACGTGTATCTAGCCGGAAACGCAGGCTCAAATATTCGGCAATGAAGGAGGTCGTAGCACTGACTTATCAACATCTAAACACGACTCGCCGGTCATGGTGGCCTAGTATACGGCTCTATACCTAAAACAACTTTGATATTTCGCCGGCAGACCAATAAAGGATACGTGATGTTGTTTGCCATTTTTTAGGGTCCCGTCGAAACATGAAGACCTAAATGGCACCTTAGTGTCAGCTGTTGCAGACATTTTGTTCAAATTTAAACATTTATAAACGGTCATTCTCATTTTTATGTACCGTCGACCTTGTTCGTGTGTGGTGCTAATCTTTAAAGCGTTTTTTATCATCAATTAATTATAAGTTTTTATTGAAATACAAATCTACATCAAACAAACATCTTAGACCTAACATGTCCTTATAGAGAGCTAGTCCGTATTACCATTGAGTGTTGGTTTTAATTAAATGAATACATTAATGATAATTAGGCTCGGATCCGTACCCCTGGCACTACGTAATTGAGTGATTCAATATATCAATCACTAAGCAAAAAGAAACACAATATCGAATAAATAATAATCGGGCTCGCGTTGTAGAGGTCTATGTCAGTGCACCGGGCGAGTTGATTAACCGATAACGCTTGTCTCTTCAATGTAAATCTTCCTGCAATACGTAATATTACCAAGTTGTTACGTAAGTTGCACAATTCCAGCTCGAAATATATCCTAGCATTATTAAATGTAGAACGGCTGAACTGAATTCAATGAAATTTGCCATACAGATAAATTATTAGATAGACTAACAAATAAGATATGTTTTATGGGCACAGATAAAATACTTCTAGTGCATAGCCTATATATATATATAACAGTAAAAGAAAAATACAAACTGAAATAGATAGCAATGTTAAATCGTTCGATGACATTAGCACGCATCCAGGCCCAAAATAGACACATTACGTGTATTCAGTCTAAAATGTTTAGTTGTGTATAGAGAAACATGTTGTTGCTATTATATTAGTCCAAGTACGTATGTATCGGTAATGGAATAGGTCCCACATGTGTCATTAGTAGGCGACTCACGACCTAATTACTTCGCGTGGCACTACCAAGTTTAATGAACTTCAAGTTTAGTTAATTATTCACAAGGAAAGCAGGAGGCTATTGGTTGTATAAGTACCAGGCGTCCATAAGCTACCAGGAGCATACTAACGCGGGGCTGAGTGATTAGGAGCATTTACCGTGAGAGCTGGCGACCCGCCAACCGGGCCACGCTGGAGCGTTCACCCGTAGGCCGCGCTAACGTAATTGCCGTTTGCCAAGCGACAAACGATTGTTTTTATCTCCACTACGATGGGATATCCCAAATATTTTCTAGTTTAGTGTTGCAATGGCGAATCCATTGATCTTGCGATTATATTCACAAAGTTTAAGTTAAACGACTACTCGCCATCACACATTTATTAGAGGCAAACACGTGCCATTTGATTTGAATATTCGTTTAATCTATGTCTTTAATCTATGTACATTGCTTTATGTGTATGTAGTGTCGGTAATAAAATTATCGCATATGTATATACGAACAACTTAAGGCTTTGTTTCTACACTCAATCTTTTTTTTTCGTTTAGTTTTATTTGCTTTAATATAGTGATAGCCAGTTATTTCTTACGATACCTGATCACCAAAGGGTTTAGGCTCGAATTCTAAGCGATTTCTCTCGGGTTGCCAGCGCCTATTCGGTGGAAACCGCTTACTATCGGGCTGCCTGTTTGCAACTTCAGATGCAAATATAACATATAGCAGCATATTCAATTAAACATACTGAAATGTTTAGCCAAAATGTCAGACCTACACGGCGGCTGAGCGGGCACTTGACGGCCGCAGCGACTGGACCAGTTGGCTCGTTTATTTTTACGACAAATGAAGAAATAAAATGTTTATCTTATTGCGATCTCGCAGAACCTACCTAGAGGCATCCAGATCACTAGTACAATCCGGTCGATGCACTGGTACGCTTGAGACACCACTGGACTAACACGTTCAAGGTCATACTGTGACGTAAAAATTACTAACGTAAAATGACCAAAACTGATTTAAGCATAGGATATTGAAGAGAGCGAAAACGTCTACTTATTTAGACAACACGTCTTCTTAACGAGAGTTCTTCTTATACATAACATACCAACACTCAGACAGTGTTGGTATGTTATGTATGTGTTATTTAGATACATGTTTGAAACCAACTTGATTAACTACCTCAACTAATCTGAATTCTTAGTTGAGCCAACTTTTATTGCCTGATGGTAAGCGGTAGCCATAGCCTATTGGCGCTGGCATCAACTTCTACGCGTTGTTTAGTCTACAGCTGAACTAAATATTAAACATTACAATTAGTAACCAAAACCATAGATTAACAGAGCGGCCATGAAAGCATCAATTGTATGACGCGGCAAATAGCTTTAAATGTATACCATACGTGTTATAACATAACATTTAACGCATAGTCCCTTACGGGTCAGAGACTATTAGAATCCAATTTTGTATGGCACTGCAACTGAGGAACAATAAATATTAATAACCTCATTTATTTCATATTAAAGGTATGTTTATACGGGACGGCAACGGCACTGGTCCGGCTCTATACCAATATTCATATTATTATACTAGCTTTGCCCGCGACTTCGTCTGCGTGGAATTTAACAAAAAAAGATTGTTCAGTTTCCAAAATAAAAGTAGTCTAAGTTATTCCTTTTAACATCAGCTATGTACCAGTGAAGTCCCGTCAAAATCTGTCCAGCCTTTTCAGAGATAGCCCGGCACAAACAGACAGACACAAAATAAAAAAAAATATTTTGGTATATGTACCGTATATGCATCCATATGCATTAAGTAAAACGCAGTTTTTTAATATTACAAACAGACACTTTTACACAAAGACAATTGTATTTATTTGTATAGATAAATAAATTATATTTAATAATAAATTATAGTTATATTTCGCATGTGGCAGAAATGCTATACAGAAACAATAAAAGAAACCCTGCATTGTTTATCTTCATTATGTTTTAAGGGCTGGGCTTTCGTCGGCGTATCTCATGCAATTCCTTTCTTTTGCCTCCGTCCAGCACAATCTCTTCGACCTTACGACGGATAGGGTCATCTTGGTTATTCTCCTCTTATTATCTTATCTTCTTAAATGTCTTTGAAGAAGCTATCGTGTAGTAAAACGTGTGCCCCGCGTAAAATTTTCTTTCATTATTCTGCAATAGAACAAATCCCATATGTAAATACGCTAATTATCTTTCGATGTGCCAAATTTCACCCAAATGCGTTCTCTAGTTTTTTTATATAGCCTACTATATCCTACTAATTTTTTTTGTAGGATTCTCCTGGACATAGACCTGGAGTCCATAATATAGCGAGCTCACGATCCGAGGCAGCACCGTCAGGTGTAACTCGATCTCAAGTCAATTCGTTTAACTCGCGGAATTGTTTGTACAAAACGTTAATGTTTTATTGGGTGCAAGTATTAAGTTACATTAGTAAGTGAGCTATTATCGGGCCGTAATATGATGTGACAGCCCTGCCGTGCGGGAAAAGACCAGACGGTCAACGGTAGGTGACAGTAGGTCAAGTTGCAGCCAACTTCGAGATTGTTTAACATTTCGAATGTGAATAACAAGATTTGCCGCTCGGGTTTCACTCGCTTTACAATTTGATTTGAAATCTGCTTATCCTGTAGATAAATCTATCTTTCTGCTAAATTTAATTCAATACCGTCTACGACGCGTCGTATCGTTCTGCCGTCTGGTGGGATTGAGCAGCAATCGTCCCTACATCGTGACAACTTTCGCAAATAATATTATAAGCATATAAAGTCTGCTTGTAGACTGCAACACTCGACAATGGTCACGTTGCCACCTAAATATAAGAATACCACCGCAAAAGTGTTAATTTATTCGTTGTTAATTCGACTTTAATACCGTTTTTAATATGACATAATTTATAGCTCTCGTTAATTGCCTCATTGCCATGATAGAAGCAGGTAGGTGTATCTTTATCCAATAGAAGAAGAACCAAGACGCACTTCTGCCAGCATTATTCAAGAAAAGAGCGAGATGGGTGTATATAAAATCGTTCCCTTTCTCACTCGTAAAAACTTCACCTACATCAAAAATTCTTATTTCAAATCCAGTTTTCACGTCGATTAGGACATCACTGTATGGAATATTCCAAAGTGTGTATGCGTTCTGAATCAATGGTTGTTTATTTTGTACCAAATGCAAAATGTCAACGTTTAGGCTACTGACCGTCTGTGCACTATGCCCCGGGGCCCCGAATGCCAGTTTTTGCTTACTGAGTGCCGACCTTGTGGTGACTTTACCAGATTTACCTACATCGATGAGTGGAAAAAAATAACTATCTCGACATTTGCATTGGTGTGTTAATAATGCAATTAATTTGCCATTATGATATCACATTTGTAGCGGAGTGTTTACTTAAATTTATATAGACTATATACCGTGGTAGCGAAATTAAAATTCGAACCCTGA
This sequence comes from Drepana arcuata, assembly GCA_016069955.1. NCBI lineage: Eukaryota > Metazoa > Arthropoda > Insecta > Lepidoptera > Drepanidae > Drepana > Drepana arcuata. The sequence continues at coordinate 14,205 of JACCPG010008355.1, read as the reverse complement.
CTGTGCAACAACTTTACAGACATTATTCAAAGACAGTTCATAGTCGTTTGTGAAAAGGGGCGAAGAACTCGCCATCAATAACATTAGTATATATATATCTCGAAAAAAATTACGTTGTTAAATATCTTTACCCTACCCTTTTGGGTACTCTTGTGGAGAAGTCGTGAAGATATTCACACGAATCGCTTACAATTTGAGGGTTAAGAAATCATTATTTTATGAGATTCATCTAAAATAATCGTGAACTATGGAAACTAGACAAAAATATACATGCATATACATATGTATATTTTTAGGACAAAAACTTAAACCGTTATCTAAAACAAGGACTTAAAAATATATAAAACCTACTTTAATTTAATTATTGTTTTTATTGCTTATTAATCATTAAATGTTTTATTTCCAGGTAAGTTCAAGAAGATGAAAAATACTGCGAATAATCGACGGAAATGATTAAGTATCAAAATGCATGGTTTTTTTATTACACCCGAAAATAGTACAGTCTACAGCATTAATATGAAATAACATGTGTTTATAAGTGTGGTTAATAAGCGCTTGCCCTACCAGGGTTCTTATTATCCGCGCGTTATCTATTCCTTGAGAGGAACAAGCAGCATGAGGACAAGCGGACCATAGTCCCCACAGGAGTTCACCCCTACATTTTAAGGTGGGGAGGTAATGGTCCGACGTGATTTAACTCACTTAAAGAAACACGTATGGATGTTAATTCTGCTGACTGTACTGCCGTTAAGTCGTGAAGTAAGACGACTATTCTTGAACTGAATCATGGCGGTCGGAGTGCTTTGCAACAATTAACACTGCTCTAAGCGTTAAACACAATCGGCAGGAGAGCACATGTAACTGTTTACACTGCAAGGCCTAGAAAATAATTTATTCATATAGTTTTATACTTATATCGTCACGGCTTCCCAAAAGGACACGCGAGGGGTAGGCAGAGGTCACAACGTTTCGCAAGACAAATAATAAGAAGCTAACTTCACTCTTAAAATCTATCGAAATGCGCAGAAGACTCTAACTCCATCTATCGGTATAAAACATATACAAGATTAAGAAAGACATGTTTTCATATCACCATTAGAAACACTACATTACTAGGATTGCATAAAAGTAGAACAGTTGAAACCAAAAACTGTAAGATGTTGTTCACAATTCAAAATTAAATAGAACAATTGAAGCCAGAATACACACACCCTGAATGCTTACCACACCATTTCCCTTTCGTCCGTCGTCAGCGATGACTATCTCGGCCAGGCGAGTGAAATGGGCTACACCTGTCCTACTCCCACTTTCGCGACGCTCCCTAGACGCCACGTGTCAATCCCCGGACATATAGTGGTTCAAGTCACTCCTGAACTCGAAATGAAATTATGTTTTACAACTCTAACAACAAGGTTTCTAATTGCTTAAGTAACTGACTAATACACAAACATTTAATTTTAGAACAGTTGGCCGTGAGAAGTTTTTGTAAATGGTAGCTTATTTGAATAGTGTTAGAATTGAAGATTGATCAGTACACGAATCGTCACAAATAACTTAACTGTCCCAATTTATCGCCTATACTCGTTATTTCACGCGTGGACAGTTTTCATAGAATTGTTGAAAAGAATTTAAAATTCTATATAAAGTATGATAGATGGACGATGATGCCCAAAAATCCGAGTTAAAAGCTTAATTACTCGTAAACCATAACAGGCATGACAAATTATTTGGTAAAACAAATGTTGGGCGGCCGTTGAACGATGCCAATTTCAGTTCGATCAACCCCCGGCACCCCCCAACCTGCGCCGCACCCCGCCGTCACCCACACCGCGAAGACGTATCATTAATCATTCCTGTACACATCTCCACGCCGCAGACGTTTAAATATAGAACGTATTTTCATCAACTTAAAGCTTGGATCAATTTGTGGCGCGAAGTTGAATTGCGGCCTTGTTCGTGGTAGGAGGCGGCGCGCGTCGGCTTACCTCTTGTTACCTCTGTACCCCTGGTGTTATATAAGCCGAGTGCAATAACCGCTCCAGGAGAGTCATCATCTCCCTGTCTACGATAAATTTGTTTTCCTTATAACGATTTTTTGAACTCAACTGTTGGTTGCTCAACTTTTCTACTCACCAATTCAACTTATATGTTAAACCATGTCTAATTAGGTCAAATGAAAGAAACCATGTTAGAAAAATCTATGTACATAAAATAAAATGATATTATGCTCCTTTTTGTGATATTGTTATTTTGAAATATGCTCATTAATTAAGGAATAAAATAATACTACTTATTACAAAATAAAATGAAATTCATTAAACATAATGTTTGTCTCGAATAACTGACATATCAACCCAAAACGTGACTAAAAATTTTATGAAAAATGCTCAGCTAAAAAGCCTGAATTTTTTAACGTTGCGGAAATTATTTGATGAGCGAGCATAAAGTATTAATATTCGCAGAGGGCGCGTAGCCAATCGCACCCCTCACGTGACCCAAATACAAACAATGCATATTTCAGCGTAATCTGCGTGTAGCAATTAGCGTTCTGAATGTAGGTTAGGTAAGTACGACAATGCACCGGTCGCAGACCGCTACCGGGGTCGTTGACCGGTATCGATCCACTCGAGGGTGAGGGTTGAGGAGAGGGGATGAGCGCGCCCCCTCGGCGCCGCCGCACCCCGCTTTTCCCACCCTTAGCACGCGGTGCGGAAACTTGCTACTACTCCTACTACCGCATGCGACACCGGTCAAACTTCTTACCAATATTTCTATATCTATTAATGTACATTGTGATGTTCGTAGTAAGTTAGTAGCTCTTATTGTTATAGTTAGTTTAGATACTGCATATCCACGTTAAACTTCGCTGTTAAGACCTAGAGCTCGCTCCACCATTGCAGCGACTAACAGAAAACTAGTCTATAGAATACATATGGTTACTCCATTTCCTGTCTGAGTTATGCAGACTTGAGCGCCAGTTCTATCTGGCCTTGCAGACCAGTCTCTTCATACGTATTCGCAAAAGACACTGACGTTTTGAAATACAATGTATGTATGTACTTTTCAATATTTAGAATAAGTGGTCTAAGGTCTCTTGCGGTTTTATCCGCGCTAAATTAGATTTGCTTCCATTTTCTTAGGGATGTCATTAAATAAAATTGCAAATGTTACTCTAGAATAATGAAGCTTTCCATAGATAAAGTAATTTTTAAATCTCTGAAGTAGAATTCGAGTTTGAGTTTCTACAATAAAATTAGCCGAAGTTATTCCTTATTACATAAGCTATCTACTCGTGAAAGTACCGTCAAAATCGGTCCAGCCGTTTCGATTAGCCGGAACAAACAGACAGACGAAAATCGAAAATATGTAATTTTGTTATATATACCTTGTATACACCCATATGCATTTAGTAAAAAGCGGTTATTTTAATATTACAAACAGACACCAATTTTATTTATTTGTATATGGTTATGAGTTTATCTCAATCGTAACTACTGATGAACACTCAAAATGCCGTTTAGTGCAATCAAACCAGAGTTTGATGTTGATTGAGCAAATAACAGTATTTGTGCCGCACATTCTTGAGTATTCGCAAGAAGTGTTGACAGATTTTCGTCGTTGGAGAGTTCATTGCGGTCACAGAGTGGTGATCTGACAAGATCCGTAGATTAGTCATTGTTGGGTCGTCGCCAGAGCGCTGTAGAGCGTAACTCAAACAATCATTATTGATTATATTACCATTCTTACTTGGGAGTAGATATCATTTACTTTCACTTATTATAAAGTAATAGAATGATCTATTTACTCTGTCGCTTTATACTAATACTAGCTGTGCCCGCGACTTCGTCGGCGTGGACGGCTTTTTATCTTTCGTAAAAATGTTTTTTTTTTTTTCAATAAAAAGTATCCTTTGTTACTTCTAATACCTCCAAGAATATGTGTACAAAGTTTTATACAGTAGTAGTAGTAGTAGTTTTTACGTGAAAGCGTAACAAACAAACTTGCATTCACATTTATAATATTAAGTAAGATTTATTCTTTGAAGCATCATTCGGTGTAGTGATCCCGGTAAATTTTATAAATGTTCCGTTTATAAAACTTGGTTTTAACAATTTTACTGATTTTAAGTATTTAAATGGAAATTCGTTTCAAGAGGATAACTGATCAGCCATATTTAATACTAAAGCTCCTGACTGCGAAGCTTGAGCTGGAGGGTTTGATTCCCACTGAGGGCAGATATTTGTTCAGCCAACGAAGACAACCAAATCCAGATTGGAATAGTCTTCATAGATTCATATTATAATAAAAAACATGCTTTCCCGGGCATCTATTACAGCCGGGAAGGGCTATAGGGAAACAGCTGTTGGGCGCGGAAAACAGCCTATTTTTCGGGGCGGGCTCCCCTCCGTTGTCATAGCGACCTCCTTTGATTTATGTTTGCTTGGTGACTAGGCGCTTCATACGCTCCTTATTAGCACGATTTCTTAATCTGTGATTAGTTTTGAAATTGCCGCAAAGCAAAAACCGCCTAGAAAAGACTAGATCCTATAATAATTTTAAAGTTACATTTACAAAATTTTAAACGACACTCATTAAGACAAATAGCTAACGATAATAGCTGTTTGAAGATGATAAATTTATTTGTCTAAACAAGTGGCTGTAATCGAAACACGACACGATTTGCATACTTCGATTAAATTGTGTTTGTATACAAAACATTGTTTTACGGAGCACCTCACTAGCGGGATCTGGGTGAAACTCGCAGGTATCGATCACGCTCACCCTCCCGAGATCATGCTACCCGGGTACATGATGAATAATATTTTGCGTCGCAACCTAATCTTGCGAAGGATTTTCTGCTACTAGAATCACGAATAAAAAATAATTCTTCATACAAACTCGTTTACTTTTCTTTCTATGGAATAATGAAGTAGGTACTTAGTTTTTGTCGAAGAACTTCTTTGATGTATGTGTATGTCTTCACAAAAAATACGTAGGCAGAACGTAAATGTAGGAACAGAGCATAACTACCGAAATAAGTCATAACAGGCAAAATCTCTCTTGTTGAATGATATTAAGGGATACTTTTAACTAAATAATGTATCATGTTTTGCATTAAATATCGGTTTACAATGTATTTAACAAGTAACTCAATATCATACATCGCACTGACTCCGGCGGTCGTAAGCGGAGAGAGTAGAGGGAGTAGAGAGTAGTCTCTTCTTCATACATGCCTTCGCATATATTTGCCGGTAAAAATTAATGCTTCACCCGTTTTTTTTTATTTGGTCGTATAAAATTCACTCGTATCTTAATAGAGTTAAAGAAATATTTTTTGTAAATGAATGTGTAAACCTATATTATACATCATAATGGCTATCCGAGAAGCCGTCAAATACAGATGAGGTGAAACGTCGTAGCTCCGCGGGAGTGAGAGGCGGAATAAAGCAGTCCTTTTCATTATTCAGGGTGGCTACGCGTCCCTCTGTTTTCCTCTTCTGTTTTATGTTGCTCTAGTACTTTTGTATATTGAATAACTTGACCTACATAATAACTAAGATGAAACACGCTACGATGACAACTTATTTGGATTTTGATATTTTTTTGTGTTTATAAAGCAATAAATATTTTACAACCTATTTTTACAAGAATAATTTCTTTTCCAACCAGGTGCGCGAATGATTTTCATGTTCAAGTCTATTTTGTCCTTAGTTAAAAAAAATAGGTACCATATTCACTTTATATTCATTTATTTAAAGGATTACTTTATCGCATTTTAAATTAGTTCTTAGTGAGTATGTAACAAACATCAAACGGTCAATTAGTACAAAGTACCGGGTATACCCTCGTCAAAGTCTCGAGCAGGTGCATCAAACTATGGCACTTATTATTATTATAATATAACTGAAAGTCGTATTAAATGCTAAAGACTACAAATTTCCAGCTATATTTTTTATAACTAACGGAAGGTACTGTAGTGTACGTAATTACGCAAAATACGTGCACGTTTACGAAACCTTGTTTTAATATTACTATAAACATAATTTACTCCATATGATAGCGAGCAAGTATGTATGAGTCAGCCAGCAAGAACAATATTTAACTGTACAGCAAAAATTTTAAAAATATAGATCCTTATTCCCACGCTCTAAAGTCCATATTGTAATAACATATACCAAGTTTACTTTCCCATTACATTACACTCAAACATTTTTACTCTCGGTTATTTACACAATGACATAAAAACGTTAAAATAACGCTTCGTAAAAACGTAGTAGTGTTTATTAGGCCTCGTAGCGGGGTGGGGTGACCTGGTTCTACGGCGTAGAGTGCACTGGCCGCGTAGCGCTCGCGTAGACTACTTGTAGCCGATTCGTAGCCGCTTGAATGGCGTAGCTACGTACTACGTAGGCAATCGTGCTTTCTATTTATATATCATAAATGGGCGAATACTTTGAAACCGCACTGAAATAAAGACGAGATTTTTCTATCAAATGTTTTATTAAAATTACGTATATAATAATATATAATACGTAGATTCCTTTTTAAATGAAAAATTGTGTGGCTTGTCAGGAGTTAAAACATAGTATTACTGCCATTTGAAATAAGTTATTTATTTTAATTCTTCGGATTAACGGTGTCGGATGTATGTTCAAAATGGCGGCAGATTAGCGAAGATAGCGCGGCCTGGCATTACGCCAACCCAGCACTTAAGTCTGAGAGGCTCGGGTCATTTCTCCAGCTTTGTTGTTGCTTAAGTTTCGCGCATTGAGTCATAAATATACACATACATACATATAAACTCTTCAAGCCCCTAACGTGGTAGGCAGAGAGAATAGAACGCCAGTTTTCTCTTATACTTACATACCTCTTTCGCTTTGTCCACATTCATCAGTCTCTTCATACATACTCGCCGGTTTCGAGTAGTCTTGATGTTCCTATACTTGAGTGTCTTGTTTGATCTATGATCTTGCACACACTTTTGCTTTGTATATCTGTTTCGTCAATCTTTCTTCACTCATCCTTTCTATACATCGAAACCAGCGTTACATGTAACGTAACGTAAATCATAGATAATCAAATCATGGGAATCCCATTGAGTAAAAACCTACATCAATTCCAATAAAATGTTCCTAAACCATACTACTGAATTATTAGACTTGTAATAACCCCGATGGTCAGCTGTCCAATCAATGCAGGCGTATCCGATTTTGAACGTTGATTCGTAGGCAGTGTGGTGTAAAATGCCTTGACTTGGCACAGAGGTTAACGATCCGGGTCGATAACCTGTGATTCATAAAACTACCCCCGATTACATAGGCCTTTCCCATTTGTAAAGCCGGGGATTATAGCCGGTTTTGTAAAACGCTTTTGTATTTAAATGAATTCTTATGGTCTCACAACACGATGGCGGAACTTTGTTCTTTAAAGAAAATAAATGCCTTTTGATAGACTTGTCTTTATAGATATATGTCTAAAAGGAAATATTTGATTGTTTGTACGTTTGTAAAATGGATAAACCCCACTTAACCGCTTTTTATTTCGGAGTTACATGATCTATATTTGATTAAAAAAATATTTCTACATATTTATCACGAGGCATCTATAGCGCTTCGTATAGTTAGATAGTGTTCGTTATCAATGCTAGTGCTCAAACGTTTTCTAGTATATTTATTAATTGACTTGTATTCTTTAAGTGGAATGAAATGGAAAGGACTGCATCAAAGACGCCGACAAGAGCCCAGCACTTAAATCTGTCATGATGATGATGATGATATTTTAAACGTCTAAATATCTTAGCATAGTCGTCTACAGTGGCATGTTTGTCGCATTGGAGCAGGAGGTGCGAGCGAGATGGAGCATAGGCCGAGTCACGTGATGCCCAAGGACATTCATGTTATCTTTAATTTCACCTTCTTTGACCGCTTATATTTTTTAAAGCCAATGTGCATTCTTTGTGAGGCAACTTATGATAGACACAAACTAAATACACGTATTCCTGGGAATATTGAGCGTCCGCCTCCACCGAAGGCTTGTCGCCGATTGAGTGGCGTATCGTATTATATATTTAGGCGAGCCACCGTTCTCAAGCGAGGGCGCGGGGAGTCTCGCGGGCGCCGTCACCACAGTCGCAACTCGTACCAACTTCATCATTCCCCAATGTACATTGTCTGTCGGCCTTCACTCGTGTATAATAAATGCCACGACCGCCTTGAATATATTTTATGCAAACACTCACTTAATTAAATGATCCCGGCGCTCTTTTGTTTATATTATATTTGCCACAGCATCTAGTAAACTATTTTATGTTTTGTTCTAGGCTGCAAGATCAAGGCTCTCCGAGCCAAGACCAACACCTACATCAAGACCCCGGTGAGGGGCGAGGAGCCGGTATTTGTGGTGACCGGCCGCAAGGAGGACGTAGCGCGCGCCAAGCGCGAGATCCTGTCCGCCGCCGAGCACTTCTCTCAGATTCGCGCTTCCCGCAAGTGCGGCGCCGCGCCCCCGCCGCCGGCAGGCGCCCCGGGACACGTCACGGCGCAGGTACGCGTGCCGTACCGCGTGGTCGGCCTCGTGGTCGGCCCCAAGGGCGCCACCATCAAGCGCATCCAACACACGACGCATACCTACATCGTGACACCATCCCGCGAGCGCGAGCCTGTGTTCGAGGTGACCGGCCTCCCCGAGAGCGTGGAGGCTGCGCGTAAAGAGATCGAGGCGCACATTGCGCTCCGCACTGGAGCCGCGGGCGGCGCGGGCGGACCTGCCCCGCCGCCGGAGACCGAGCCGCTGGCGCAGCTGTATCGCGCCGGCATCGCGTCTCTGCTGCGCCCCGAGCAGGAGGCCGCTTTCTCCTCGGCCGGCTCCTGCTCCTCGGGCGGGTCTTCGGCGCGGCTCGGGGACCTGCTCGGCATCTGGTCGTCGACGGAGCGCGACGAAGGGCTGGGCGAGTCGCCCTCGTTCGAGTCTCCGGGCGGCGGCGCGGCAGGCGTGTGGGCGTGGGGCCCCACGCGGCCGTCGCCCGCGGCGTCGCCGGCGCGCGCGTGCGCCGTGTGCGGCGAGCGCGGCGTGGCGGCGGCGCTGGTGCCGTGCGGCCACAACCTGTTCTGCCTGGAGTGCGCGCAGCGGCTGGCGGGCAGCGGCGCGCCGTGCCCGGCGTGCTCGGCGCCGGCGCACCAGGCCATCCGCATCATCTCGTAAGCTGAGCGCGCGCCCGCCGCCGACAACCGGCGGACCACCTCGACTCGTCGGAGGGATCTTTTTTACTCGAATCGTTATAAAAATATTAAAAGAAGTAAAAATTGCGTAATCGAAATCCTGGTGCCAAAAGTCGGCGCCTCGCCGGCCGGCCCGTCCGCCGCGCCGAACCTATCGTAAGTCGGCAGAGTTGTTCACGATATATTTTCTTATTATGAACGTTTTTATTAGGTCGTCGAGCGCGAGAGAGACTTGACGTACGTTACGATGATAGAATTTCGAAAAAAAAAACATAAAATTTAAAAAAAGTTGTATAATTATTATTATTGATAGCGTAAATGAGAAATCGAGAAATTTATAAAGCTTACCTAACGTAATAGCGTAAAGTATTAAGATGTAATTGTAATGATATTGTAATGTAAGCCCGGGTGGGCGCGGACGGGAGAGCGGGTCGCGCGGCTGTTGTCTGTTCGGGAGCGGGGAGCGAGTGCGGGCGGCGGGGGGTAGCTAATGTAGCCAATGTGTGTAGGTAAGGTAGGTAGTGCAGTGAGCAGGAGCAGTGAGCCGAGCAGGAGCAGGAGCAGAACGCGAGGGCAGGCGAGCCGAGCGCGCGGAGCACCAGACTGTCGTAGCGGTAAGTGTGTGTGGGTGCCCGCCGCTCGCGCCGCCGCCCGCCCGCCCCGCCCCGCCCGCCCCGCGATATGTGCTCACCTTATTTTTGACTACGAATATTCGCTTAAATGATATTATACATACGTACACACTATGATTACGATAATATTAATATAATGTTTGTTTTAAGTGTGTTTTAATGTTTAGATTTTTATTGTAATGTTTTTATGAATGATTTTTATCTGTATGATTATTATTATTATTATTGATTATTATTTTATGTGTTAACGATGTTTTCTTTGTGATTATGTGCGCCCGCGCACGCCGGGCCGAGGCTGCGTACGTTTAGTGTTATTATATCGACTAATAAATTTAAAATAATAAATGATTATAATGATAAATAAATAAATAATGCGACTCATTCATTATTATTATATAAACTGTAGGAGTCTGTAGCGTCATTGACTAACCATTACCTATTGATATACTTATTAAGTATTATTATTATTATTATTATATTGAATAAATTTAAAGAATGCATAATTATATTTCATAGGAATCATTATTCTGTATAACTCTAGTTAAATATAACGATAATAAAGTATAATTGTGTATGGATGTGGTGAGAGAGCGGAGTTCGTTGAGCATCGGGGGGCCGGTTCTATGGATTTGTATTTTTTTATTTTTTTACCGTTATTAGTTTTGACTCACTCGCGTGAAGTGACGCGGGAATATAATAACTGCCTATTAGTATATATTTTAAAAATAAAGGTTTCGTAAAACGGGCCCCCGTCGTGTGTACACCCAGTGATTTCGACAATTTTATTTTCATAATAAAATGGGTAGACGCTTTAGGTTCAAATAACGTTGTGAAAATTTGTGAAATTTTGTAGACTACATATCTTATTATAAATCTAATATAAACTATAACTTTCGAAAACGTATATCTTTCATTTGCCTCCACCACCAACCCTACCAAGCTAACAACATACTTTCAACCTAAACAAATATGATAGTTTCATGATTAGTTCAATATTGCTATTTTACCTAATACATATATCTTCATGCCTTCCCACAATGGTCCCAGAAGTAGTGGTGTGAGAATCCGCACGTCCACTTTAACCAACGTGACAGATGTTACCAGCGTGTCAAGACATCGCTGTTTTACAAGCACGACTATACATACATACATAATACGTAATACACACATATGTATTTACGTCTTTGAATTACTTCTTAGTCACGCAGATTTGACGACGTTTTCCTTTACCGTAAAGCTCACGGTGTGACTCATCATCACTGTACAAGTTAAGAAAAACTCATTGGTTACACAGTCGGCAATCTTTGTGCTGCTGATGGCTACTAAAACCACTCAGTCACCACGGGCCTAATTATGTTTTTTTTCTGTTTATTTAAGGAGTTTTGTCGCACAGCGACTATGTCACTCCGTGAGGACACCTGGATATAAAGGCACTTAAAACCTACGCATATATAATTTTTAAGATGTATTTTTACCTCAAGCAAATCAAAAAACCTTAACGACAATCTACAATATTTACAAGAAACAGTAATTACATAATACTACAGATGAAATATATGTGTCAAGTCGGTATCCCGAGGCAACGTGCCAAGAAGACTAGCAGCTTTGCAACGCTGGTTAGCAATGCTGATTCTCTGAGCGAGATATTATGTTCCAGCGCGCTTCTCATATATGAGAAATAAGAAGAATAAAGAAGAAGTGAGAATAAAGATGGAGGTTTGACCTCAAATGACTACAGCCTTAATTGTTAGTGCACGCAAATATATATAATGAAGACAGATACAACACTACATCTTCATTCATATTATAAACCATGACTTGGCTATTAATTTAAGACCTTTCCACACAAATTAACTTAGTCCCAAACTAAGAAAAGCTTTTACTGTTGATACTCGACAATGATATTCTTAATTACTTGGGAGGTCAGACTATGATACATATAAGCTCATCAAATATCCACTTCCAGTGGGAATCGAACCCACATCATCAACTAGACCGAGCCATCCGTATAATACCGACGTGTAGGCAGCAACGTCATTCCAGCATCCCTCTAGCACCAATCAGGACGAGTCATCGGATGTGTGCAGCAATTACAACTAAAGGATGACATTGGGGAGGGGAGAGGATTGTTACATTGTGTTGGAAGCACAGAGATTAAACCCATTATGCTGCCAACACTGTAACTCTCCGAACACAGAGTAGCAACACGCAAGTCATACTTCGGTATCGTGAGCGTAAATAGGCTACGGTAACCGTTTCCCATCAGGTGGGCCGTATGCCTGTTTGCCACTCTTGTTGTATAAAAAAAAAAGTATTAAAGAAAACAAAAGCTGTTCATGAAGAATGGTCTCATAGCTATCGATCGCTAACTGTCAAAATGACATAAGATCAGTAGGTTTAAAAAAAATGTTACAGGCATACAGTCAGTCTGTAAGCAATATATAAATATCACTCGCGCATAATTTGTAACCCTAAAGTGGGAGGTTTCTGATCTAGCATCATGAGGAACGAAAAGACTCGTGCCAGCAAGGCTCCTCATAAGCTATAGGGCCCTAGTAACAGCGATCTTAAGGCCTTAAACACAGACCCTACTGCCCCAGTTCTGACCTTAGCGACTAGTCGTTACTTGTCTTAATGCTTGTCATGCACTTCTAATTTTAACGGTAAATAATCAGATAGATAACTAATTTAAATGATAGAACGTAGTCTGTAGTTACTGCTACAAGCCTACGAGACTCGTAGCAAATAGCATTACTGCTACGAGCTACATGCAACCACTACGATGCTCAAGGGTTATAAATTGTGAGTAATGATTTGCGTGAGTATTCTTCACACCAGCTCTATGTTGGCATATCGGCCCGGTCGTTGATTGGCGAGTCGATCTCGATATAAGAATATACGGATTACGTATAAAGTTATTATATTGCCTTAAGAAAGGTCAAGAGTACCCTAAACCGAAAAGCATGTATGAAGAGAATAATGAAAGTGGACGAAGCGAAAGGAGTATGTAGGGATCGTAGCAAGTGGAAAGAAGTGGTCTCTGCCTACACCTACGGGAAAGAGGCGTCTCAGAACTCATCAGAGACGTGAATAAAGGCTTATACAAGTAACTTTCTAGCGAGTAGTTGCCCTCGAGTGGCGATAGATGGCGTTATATTTAATGGTACAACAGCTACTCTTAATGCAGTGAAATGTTGGAACACCGCATAATATATTAAAGAATTATTATTATCTAAATTATGAAACGTGGTGATTGAGTGATTTGAGGAGTCGCCTCTAATGCACAGATCCGTAGGTCAAATCCCGAATGTACTAATGAGTTTTGATCTCAAGTTAAGTAGAGTGATTTATCTATTAAAACCAACCTACGACCAGGCATACTAAGATATGAACTGTACGTTTAAGGCTAATAATTCTGGGCAACGTTGTGGGAAATAATGTTTGCTGGAAACTAACTACAATAAGGACTTCAAACATGGATGCTATGCGCTTGACGGTATGCGGTTACCGCCTATAACCTTAACTTTTGAACGCTTTTTTATACCACGAGCTCTGGCGTCTACTACTCGTACTACTACGTAGTCTACTGTAGTGGCAGGCAAGAACACGGCCCACCTGATGCAAAGCGGTTACCGCAGCATATTTACGCTCAAGAGACCGAAGTATCAATTGCGCGTTGCCACTCATTACATTTATAAAAAAAAATTGTATAACAACGATATAAAAATCTTTACTAATTAAGTAAATTTATTCGTGGACTATCAATTAATAAACATATAATAATATATATAATATATCCTCACGCCTTCCCACAAGGGTCCCCGAAGGGGTAGGCAGAGGTGTATAGGTAATACCCACACACCCACTTTCCGCCAAGAGGTATATTAGGTGCCAACGTGACAGATGGCGAGTCCATCGCCGTTACTCAAGCACGACTATACATACGCCTTTGAATTTCTTCTCAGACGTATGCAGGTTTCCTCTCGATGTTTTCCTTCACCGTAAAGCTCGTGGTGTGACTAATCACTGTACTTAAGTTCAGAAAAACTCATTGGTACAGTCGGGATTCGAACTTACGACCTTTGCGTCGCAGGCAACTGCTCGAACCACTCGGCCAACACGGCTCTCATGTTTTTATAAAAACAAAACTATAATTTTCGATATCCGCTTATTAATAAACAGATTCCTCTAAATGAACTAAAATACCGCCAAAGTGTTCTGAGAGTTATAGTGTGTTGGCAGCATAATGGGACTAATCCCTCTACTGCCAACACAATATAACAATCCTCCCCCTCTTCCCAAGGAGCATATTTTTGGAAACCTTATTCATCGCGCAGGAACACCACACAAAAAAA
>JACCPG010008352.1:0-12663 GCA_016069955.1 Drepana arcuata | reverse complement strand
CTTCTGAGCTTCAATAGTATTTATTTCAAGAAGTAATTACTATGACAGGGCATTAGTCGTTGTACAATAAACAAACTGAAATGTGATTGTGCCATACCAAAAGTCGCAGCCGTCCGAGGCCGAACAGAACATTTACTCAACAATCTTACTCAACACAGTAATAAAAATTTGTGGCGTGAATTACTTAATGACATTATTTGTGAATCACATCCTTTGCTTACAGTTTAATCTCACGTTTTGTAACTTACACATATAGATGTCATAAACAAACGGTTAGATGTTAGTTATGCTCAGAAACAAACAGAAACAAACTATTATTTTGGTGTGAACGTAAAGTATTTCATTTACGAATGCAAATTTGATCGTCTTTGGTTTTTTATTCCAAATCGCTGTAGCTCACGTCTTGTCACAAACAAGTATGCAAGGGAAGCTATCTATTGCATTTTACAGCTATCCCTTGCGGCTGCAACATGATTTTTCATTAGCTCCGAATACCTTTGCTGTATGATATTTCTCAATTAAGACTTTTCATTCCTATTTCTAGCGCAATGTTTGCGTAAAAATATATGATGATTATTTTGTATCAACCCCTGTGAGGAACTCGGCGAGATGTATGTATGTATTTCATCTGAAACTAACGGCTCATGAAGAGGGGATTTAACTGTAATTTGATATGTGTTTTATAAGTTCTAATTAAATATATCGTTGTCTAGTTACCATATCATAAGCTTTGCTTATGGGCTATATCAATTTGTGTGGAATTGTTCCAAGATATTCGTTATTATTATATTCTAATTGCAACATCAATATTCACCTTCACGCCTTCCCACAAAGTTTTCTGAGATAGAAAGAGTGACTGGGAATAATCATTTAAAAAACAATCAAGTTTAAAATTAAAATAAGGTTTTCATACATACGTATCGAATTGTAAACTTCTTCTTTGAGGTCGAGTATAAAGGCGAAATAATTTGATGTTAAAATTGAGATCAAATAGTTTGCATCTTCATATTAATTACAAAAGTTTAACGTTCCAGAATATTTCATAAAGGAAATTTCTTTTCAATACACAAGCCATGAGGCGAGAGGCTGTTAGAGGAATTTGTTCAGTGTTGCCAGCAATTAAGTAAGTTTGATCGTTATAATGCGGGCGATTAGGGATAATATGGTATTATATTGGTATACAGTGGGGTGACTTCTAATTACTAAGCGCAGTTTTGGTTTTGATAAATAAAATACTATTGACATTTGTGTGTGTTACATACACACATTGTGTTTGCAAAATATATCCATCGACATATTCAATGGAAGCACTTTCTCGGAGTCTTTTTAGAAATATAAATCCGGTGAAAAGAGATTTTAGTTCACCCCTGCTTACTTCTTCGGGAACCCTTGTGGGAAAGACGTATAGATACATACATAAATAAGTAGATAAAACGACCTTATACAATAAATCAAAGGCAATTCAGATTTGTTTGTTGTACAAAAATACATCTGAGAATTTCGTTAAAAACCATCCTAAAACTGTGAATCACAAACAAAGCTCCTAAAGAGCCTTCCCAACTTCCTTCACCAAACAAAAAAGTTTTAATTTGAAACTTGCGTTTTGAATTACAAATCGCGTCGTCAGACTGACGAACGAATATTTAATTTGACGGAAACAAGTCGTAATTAAATGGAAAATAATTCGGGGTTCCCGAATGCGCAGACGTACAGATGCTTGCTAATTGCTTACCTATTTGGAATGTTACTTTTGAAATGATGCTTTCGTGTAAATTAATTAAATATATAAGATCAAAAACCCAAGTCTAAATCTTTTATTCAACTTAAGGGATTCAGGGAACACTTATTGAACATACCTAATTGAATTAGTCACATACTAAATAAAAATCTAAAGATACTAAATAAAAAATAATGTTACCACCGTTTCCAAGAAAAGAACCTGTCACGAGAAGAAACGGCGAAACAAACTCCGCGGTTTTCTTTTTTAGCATTTGTTCCCTTTTACATAGGGGTAGAAAAAGATCAAAGTTACATATAAACTCTCTACAAGAGGAGCAATTCGTTGCCATGCATGGCCATAATTTAATTAACATACATACATACATATTATCACGCCGGGTCCCTAACGGGGTAGACAGAGAGAATAGAGCGCCAGCTCTCTGTAAACTTTCATGCCTCTTTCGCTTCGTCCACATTTATCACTCTCTTCATACATGCTCGCCGGTTTCGAGTACTCATGACGTTCTCGTCCGATTTGATCTAGGTAGTTGGAACGTGGTCTTCCTCTGCCTTGTCTTAAATAATCTGATGTTGTATAATAAGTTTTTTGAATTGATCTACATTTAATGACAGCTTTAGGCTCTTCAAAAGGTAACTTAATTATACAGTAGAAAGAACTGACGCTCTACTCACTCTACAACTTTGACAGTCAAACCACCACCTGATAGAAGGACGTGGAAAGAGTTCGGGTAGTGAATTTCCAGGAACTTTAAAGGCAAGAGTTCTGACAGAAACGTGACCCTCGTCTAGTATGCTGAGGTTTTTATTTGAATTCTGCAAGGTAGGCAACGATACCCCTAATGTAGCAAGCGTCCATAGGCGGCGGTAACATCAGACGAGCCGCGATTTTGTTTGGCACCTTAATGGTGGAGCCGTGGTGGCCGAGTGGTTCGAGCAGTGCCTGCGACGCAAAGGTCGCAAGTTCGAATCCCGACTGTACCAATGTGTTTTTCTAAACTTAAGTACAGTGATTAGTCACACCACGAGCTATACGGCGAAGGAAAATATCGAGAGGAAACCTGCATACGTCTGAGAAGAATTTCAAAGGCGTCTGTATAGTCGTGCTTGAGTAACGGCGATGGACTCGCCATCTGTCGCGTTGGCACCTAATATACCTCTGGCGGAAAGTGGGTGTGTGGGTATTACCTATACACCTCTGCCTACCCCTTCGGGGACCCTTGTGGGAAGGCGTGAGGATATTATATTATTATATATTATACCTTAATGGTATAATTGATTTTTTATACCATAGTAGCACAGGAAGCAAACTGAACTTTCCGCATCGTAGCAGTATAATATTGTCCAGAAACATTTGGCTGCGATCTTCTATAAGTTTAATTGTACCAGTCGGGAAATAAAATGTCTAAAAGAATTTCTAGGATAACTTTCTTTATTTCGTGAGATGGCTAATCATCTTTATTTTGTCATAACGTTGCATGAGAGAGTATCTTAAAATAAAACATAAAACAATGTAAATTAAACATACATTCCTGTAATAATCTCCTGGTTTGAATTGCCACTAATGTTATAACTAAAAAAAATCTAAGCATATTTCAGTAAGCAGCTTAATTAAATTTATCAACTTAATCAATTCCTGGCAACTTATTTATTTACAAGAAAAATGCTACAATTCCTTGTTACAGCCCTGTTTTAGGTAAGCTTTAAGGGACGTAGCTCACTTTGGGCTAAATTAAGAAAAACTTGACCCGTATAGGGCTGTCACGGGACATTTGGGACCTTTAATATTTATTTCCACTTCGTCGAAGTAAGCACACTACGTTTTACGTCAATGTATACTTTGACATTTGATTTGAATGTCTTTGACATTACATAACAGTACGTAACGAGCCCCTCACGGCAGGCAGAGCGCAGAGAGCCAGTATTCTCCAGATTACAGAGGTAATATCTCTTTCTTTCTCCACTCTTTTCTTTATCTACGTGCATATATAACTACAAAAAATCCCAAACAACTCAAATATTGATGAATTAATTCGTAAATTTAATGTCGTGGTATGAATTGCAATCGAAAACACGTCTAGCATTAACCAATATAAACAGGTGTATTTTAGAAAGAGGGTCTTTAGATCAAACCTTTTTCACGTTCAAGTTTAACGCAAGTGAGTTTCTTTTAAATAAAAAAAAATGGTTTGATAAAAATAAAAAGAACGATTGTGGAGTGTAAATGGGGAACTAAGTGGTCAACTGCCTTGTATGCGCCGATGACAGGGTTTTACTAGCAACATCGGAAGGCTAATTGCAGACAAAAAGAAAGAAAGAAAGAGAAGGTGTAATAAATACCTATTAAACCAAACAAATTCTATCAAAAATATTCGTGGCAGCCCTAACTGCGGGCTGTACCGACGCACCTTACGGCCTTTCGGTTGAAATTTAATTAAGCATTTTTCACGTTGATTAAACAGCAAGAGGCTCTTAATAAGCAAGCTACGGTCTGATTGTGGAAGCTTCCGTCTTATGAAATGGCTTAATTCCCTCAATCTATACGTACATACCATTATAAATGTGAAGGAAACCTTTTTGTTTTTTAAAGTCAAAACTTCTTTAGGCGCGTTAAGCATATTTGAGTGAGGAAGAAACAATTGAACACGCGACACTGTTGACGTTACCGACACCTTTGTATATAAGTATGTATGTATATAAGAAGGTGTGTGGGTATTACCTATACACCTCTACCTACCCCTTCGGGGAACCTTATGGGAAGGAGGATATGTGTATAAGTTCTGAAAAACTCATTGGTACAGAGGGAATTCGAACTTGCAATCTTTGTATCGCAGGCGACTACTCGAACGAATGGGCTACCACGGCTTTGTACCACAAATAAATTGCCAGTGAATAAAATTACTGGATGATTGGTAAACGAAGAAATATTCCTCTCTCTATATTGATATTCTACGATTTTAATATCTACAACTCAGATTCATTTGACGTGAATGACAAGCAATAAACGTTCCTTTATAAAAGCTATAAACTTGAATTAAAATCATGAATGAAGGGAATTTTCTTTTCAAATTCTCTTGATAAGGTACAATGCTTTAATCAGCTCAAATTTAATAATGCATTATGTTTAATAATATTTTACAGCTGTATAGCAGTACCGCGGTTTCGCCCGCTCAAATCGCCGCGCGGCTTTAAATCTCAAATCGCTCTCTTGGGTAATAGCATGATAATATATATAACGATAAACGGACTTTCTCATATAAAAAAACCTACTTTGAAAAGGAAACTCGAGCAAGGTATTTGTGGCCGGCCCTTGTCACAAGAGGGCTAACTAAGGAGGTATATATTTCTCAGGCATTCAGCATGACCATACAGTGTTGCAATGTCGCTAGCATCAGCACCCTCCCGCGTGACACGAATTTGGGACATTCATTTTATTTGTATACTAGTTGTACCGCCCAGATTCGCTTGAGTGCAAAAATAAAAGCCACGGGCCCAGTAGCGCCACCTATCCGCAATAGGTAGGTAGTAGGGTCCAATTTTGAATCTAAACCATTCTCGAATCCACCTGAAGAAACAAAGCAATTCAGTATAATCGGTTCAACCGTTTACGATTTTATTAAGGACATATAGACAAACATTAATTTTTATATATATATATAGGTAGGTATGCACAGTGAAGTCAGTTTAGTCTTTTATTTATTTACATACCTACATACATACATATCATCACGCCGAGTCCGTAACGGGCTAGGCAGAGGGTATAGAGCACAAGTACTCTCTAGACTTACCTCTTTCGCTTCGTCCACTTTCATCAGTCTCTTCGTCAACATTCGTCATGCTCGCTGTGTCCGATTTGATTTATTATTTATTAAAATGTTAATATTTTTATTTTGGTTCCAAATATTTATTTTCTTTACTTTTAAATCATTGTATAATTTGTGCCAGTAGCATATAGAATCGACGTTGAAACCCCAAAGCATGAATAAATGTTTTTGCAAAGAGCTGAAGGGCCGCAAAGACACCCTGAACGCCGGTTGTTTCATTGGGCCGGCCTAATCGCGTTACACATGCTTAATTATGCACGTCCTTTTAAGTGCTGACTCGAACATAAGCAATGGCGATTACACGATTTTATATGACCAACTGTGCCCTGCATGTCCTGCTTCCATTTGATTTCAAGGTTTTTATACCGGCTATTTTTTATACCGACTATTTTTGTCACCTTATTCCATTTAGTACAATGTAAATTGTGCGTGAAAGACAAACATTGTCAAAATTTTCGTATTTATAATATGAGCAGAACAATTTTTATAGATGTTATGCGAATTAAGTTATATGGTCTGGTCAATAGATGGCGCGAGGCGTCTAAGGGATGTTAAATCTACACGGGTGAATGAAATAATGTTGCTAGCTGTGTAAAGTAAAACGTCGGGCTTGCAAACGGGCTATATTTTTTTTGTGCGCAACATAAATAACCTATTAAATATTAATGGTTCAATGTTAACGCAAAATAAAGATCTGTATTGGCTGAATAGCTGCAGTAGTTTTTCGTAAGACATAAGACATGAAAGCACCTGTGACAAAAACATAATGGAAGTGCAGTGAGTGATGTCCCACGAATAAAAAAAGAATAGGTTCACGTACGTATGAGTAAAGTCAATAAGATTTCTTCAATTAGTTGTTCTCTGATGAGAACACTGACGTTGAAGAGAGAATTTAAAATTATCATCAAAATTAACCACTTAGCAAGAAATTTGTGTTACATATCCCGTGATATTAGTGTTGATACCTTCAGGATTTTTTTTTAAACATGTATTTTTTTTAATTAATATTTTTATAAAATCGCCGCACGCCTATGTCACGAACCAACTGCCTGACATTAGACACAGATTATCAAGGGTTACCTACGCGAGATCGGGAAATTAATTATGAGAAAAACGGTGAGTGGATTAAGTCGGATTAATGGTATTAGGATTATTATAGGTTCTGCGAGTTGATATAGGGCCCCGCGTTTGTGCCCCGGGCCTTAACAAATTATTGGACAAATTTTATTGGCTGGACCTTTGCAAACACTTTGTTTCATTTTAGGTACAACGCGTATTTAAATTTCGACTTTTCGCCCTTCCACCGCGACTTGTACGACAAACTAATCTTGCTGATAAACATACCTATCTATAGTAGCATTGCTGATCACACAATCTTTTATCGATCGTTACGATTTGTACGGACTATTTCTCTTTAGCTCAGGGGTTGGATGATAGCCGTGAATGTCTTTACTTGTGTCTTTCAAACGCATTTAAAGTTCAAATCCCAATTACGATTAAATTTTAATGTAAAACAACCCATATTTTTGTTTGAGTAGTATTAATTACATTTAAATACATTAAACAATGATTTCAGTGCAGTATCGATGGTGCGTAATGATCGGAATAAATCTCACTGATTACCCCAATCACATACCAATCAGGGTTGCGAGATTCCAACTTGGAGAGGGTGACCATGGCTTAATATGTTTGCGAGACATGCAGGGCTTATGCTACTACTTATATAATAATAATAATAATAATATATCCTCACAAGGGTCCCCGAAGAGGTAGGCAGAGGTGTATAGGTAATACCCACACACCCACTTTCCGCCAGAGGTATATTAGGTATATATATATATATAATAAATAACTTAAACTCGTGTTAAACGCTTCAAAGCGGATCAGAGCATAAATCATAGACAAAAATATTGAGGTTACTCTGGGAAGCCTGTATGAAAAGACTGATGAAAAGCCTCAGAGAGAGAATTCATACTACCATATAATACTCCCACATCTGCGTTCTCTATTACATAATCAAATACATACATACAAGATATTCGTAGTGGTGTGATGATATGCATCTATACAGTTCATTAAGTTAAAAGGCAACTTTCTTTCCAACAACCCTTTCCTCGATGAAGTGTAGATAATGTTACGAAACTTACTGAAGTGAATCATCGCATCTACTATTTTTACATTACTTGCTTATCTTACGACAGAGTAGTTTTTTACGATCACTGAACCGGCTCCCTTAGCAAACTAGGCCATCTGAATCGGCAAAAGAAAAAAAAGATAAGCGCGTTCATAAGAATGAGTTTAGACTTTTATACTATTGACTAATAATATATATATATGTATATAGATATATATCCTCACGCCTTCCCACAAGGGTCCCCGAAGGGGTAGGCAGAGGTGTATAGATAATACCCACACACCCACTTTCCGCCAGTGGTATATTAGGTGCCAACGTGACAGATGGCGGGTCCATCGCCGTTACTCAGGCACGACTATACGTACGCCTTTGAATTTCTTCTCAGACATATGTAGGTTTCCTCTCGATGTTTTCCTTCACCGTAAAACTCGTGGTGTGACTAATCACTGTACTTAAGTTCACAAAAACTCATTGGTACAGTCGGGATTCGAGCTTGCGACCTTTGCGTCGCAGGCAACTGCTCGAACCCCTCGGCCACCACGGCTCTAATAATATTAGTATACTAATATTATTAGAGCCGTTAGAGCTAATATTATTAGTATACTAATAATATTAGTATACTAATAATATTAGCATAGATAATGCAGCCATGGTGGCCGATTGATTCGAGTAGTTATGCAAGTACTTCCGCCTCTACCAATGAGTTTTTCTGAATTTAAGTACGGTGATTAGTCACACCACGAGTTGTGCGGTTAGGGAAAATATCGAGAGATAATAAACATAGTTATGCTTGAGAAACAGCGATGGATTCGCCATCTCCCACGTTGGCACCTAAAATATATCTCCACGTGCATGTATGGGTACTAACTATACACCTCTGCCTACCTCTTCGAATACCCAATAATACGGATTATTGTCTATTTTAATATCATAAGATTATTCTAAGTATGAAAAGTCAAGACCTTGCAAATTTATAATTGACTACTGCCTTAATAAACAAACACAATAATATTCGTCACTTAACTGTTTTGACAGAATACATACTATACATGTTGGCATCATAATTTGTATTAAAAAATATTTTATTTCATATATCCGATAATATTAAATTATATGCTAAAAACTAAACAGCATAATGGAAATGTGATATTTTTACAATTTTAGTATCCAATTTATCAAATAATCGTGGACTCCCTACGCTAGTTGAGCGCTCTGCTCCCATTTTATTGCAAAATCGCCGAGCGGTTGAACGTCGATCGTTTATTCTGTGTATGACTCTGGGAAAAGATCCTTCGTGTTATTCTTCCTCCCATCTCATCCTGATTGCGTATTAAATAAATTGATGAATGTCGTGCAAGTAAAAGTTTACTGTTAATCTCAAGTGGAATGACTTTACTCTCTCTGCCTACCCGAGGCTATTGCATAATGAATATATATGTATAGATGTGTAAAGTTGACCATCATTAAATTTTAGTCTATATATATAATATAATGAATTTCCATGAATTAGCAAATAGACAATCTTATATCTTGTTGCATCATCACGCCTTACCTCAAAGGCCCTCGAAGGGGTATGCAGAGGTGTGTAGATAATACCCATAGACCCACTTTCAGCAAGAGATTGGTATTGTAGGTGCCAACATGACAGATAGCGAGTCCATCGCCGTTAAATTTCTTCTCAAACGTATCGATGGTTTCCTTCACCGTAAAGCTCGTGGTGTGCCTAATCACTGTTACTAAAGTTCATAAAAACTCATTGGTACAGTTGGCATTCAAACTTGCAATCTTAGTGTTGGAGGTAGCTACTCGAACCACTCGGCCATCACGGCTTATTGTAATTGCAGTTTATTATTTACATATTATTATTTAAATATTTTAATACCAAACAGCCTAGACACTTAGTACAGACTCTGACTAGTATCGTATCAACTTTTGTTATCTACGGATTCCTTATCAAACCTTTTGTTTCAGCTAGTCCAAATCGTAACGTTCCTAAATAGGCAATCACTCGATCCCAATCACTTTCCATCCTATATTAATGTAACTCATCAGTCTTACCGGATCTGATTAGATCAGACTGATGCAGCCAACATAACGAGTATTCCACATAGTCCTATCTCGCTAAGATCCAATCCATACTTACAACCTTTTCAAATTAAGCTCTCTTCTCTCGAACGAACGTTAGCTGTAAAGGAAAAGGTAGGAAATCGACGTTCCGGCGAAAGAAGTTGCAACCTTTTCGAAGTAAGCGCTGAAACTTATTAATGGTTCTAGTATAACTCCTTGGCAACTCGTTACTGCGGCAATAAATAACCTTCCAACAGGCTTTCGAAACTTGCTTCTTTCAATCTTAGCCTTTGGATTGCTTTTAGTATTTTTTTCCAAAGATTTCTTAACAAGCTTTGCTGTGAAGGAATAAAACTATTTAATCTCTGAGTACGCGTAACCGGCGAGGATGTATGAAGAGACTTATAAATGTGGATGAGGTGAAAAAGGTATGCAAGTCTTGAGAGAACTAGCGATCTAATCACTCTTACTACTCAGAACAGTAATACGTTTACACGTAACTTTACGTTTTAAGAAGAAGTTCAAAGACGTATATGTGTGCAAACGTCGACGGACTTGTCATCTGTCACATCGGCTCGTAAACATACCTCCCTAGGTTGAAACCTACAACCGACTACGCAAATCCCTCGGCCATCACGGATATTTATAAAGTCCCTTTTAATGCTTGGAAAGTACTCTGCACGTACATTAATGTAATGCACGTCCCGTGTTTTAACTGTAACATGATTTAACGATAAGCTAGTAAAATGAGACGTAATGGCCTGCATAGGGGACTCCCCCTGTTATGATGCTTATGGGGAGGTAATCAACTTGTATTATAAATTATGACACTGTGTGGCAAAATATATCTCTGGCGGAAAGTGGGTGTTTGGGTATACTACCTATACACCTCTGCCTCACCTTCTATTATATATATATATATATATATATTTATAATAGGTGGAATGAAACTCTGCCTACCCCTTCGGAAGCCTTGTGTAAAGGCGTGAGGATATAGTACCTACCCACACACCAACATTTCGCTAAAGATATAAGAAGATAAGTTCAACGTTCTGACAAATTTTACATAGTTTCAGACGTCACATAGAATACCAACCCAAGCGTGATTTATTGCCATCAAATCACATTACAACAAGCAAAGGAAAAGATAAGATGGTCTTGGGATTGATAAGAGACCCTGGAAAGGTCCAAAATATAAATAGTAACCTATTTACACAAGCCTCTATCCAGGGTCGTATTGAGATTCTCAATGCTTAAATTTGTAAGGGCGTTTGTTCCCCTTACACGTAAAAATAACTAAACAATATTGAATGAAATTTAGTACAGAGATAGGTAATTTTATATTTTACATATAGAAGCCGTGGTGGCTGAGTGGTTCGAGTAGTTGCCTGCGACACAAAGAACGCAAGGACGAATCTGGACTGTACCAATCAGTTTTTCTGAACTTACAGTGTTTAATCACACCTCGTGTTGTACGGTGAAGGTAAACATCGAGAGGAAACCAGCATACGTCTGAGTAGCAATTCAAAAATTATGTATAGTCGTGCTTGAGCAACGGCGATGAACTCGCCATCTGTCACGTTGGCACCTAATATATCTCTGGCTGAAATTGGGTATGTGGGTACTACCTATACACCCCTGCCTACCCTTGTGGGAAGGTGTGAGGATTATTATTATAACATTTTAAACTTGTTCCATTAAAAATAAAACAATAATGGAACAATATTAAATAAAATTTTACGAGTTCATGCTTTCAAGTATCCTCGAGGTTCCTGTCCATTCAAATATTTGTACGATGTATTGTTGCAGCTATCCACCCGCCACTTCGCGCTAGATGTCGCTAGCTGCTTTTACTACTTAATTTTGGTAATAGAACAATATAAATAGTCCTAGGTATCCAACCTGGTTAAACAAACAAATAAAAAGGCCGTACCCCATAGGGGGTGCCCTTAGCTGTGTTTGCATTGCAGACCTGCAGTTTGCTTAGCACAATAGAGTGGCTGGCTGGAGGAACTGGTCTTGCCATTGCCCGATTAAGTAGCAAAAGTTCCCGGAACTCACGCTACGAGAAAAAATACAAGAAAGAACGAAAAACTCGTTTTAATTAGTCCCTGAAAGAAGGCCATTTTGTTTGTTACCCCCGAACAATATTAGTACGGATATATATGTATTTATCCAGATATAAGGAGTTTAAAAGCTAAAGTGCGTCATTATATGTGTTAACAAAAGACGCGTTTACGAGGGCGAGAGTGGAAAACCATGTATCAGGCTAACTGCGCACGTGTAGGCCCCATTTGGAGTCCCCAAGGGTTTTATAGCTAAGTTGATGCTTTTACTTTTTTAGATATGAGCCGTGTGATACGTCTAGGGCAGACATTACGGCTAAAATTGGGGAGGTAGTTACCTGACTAAAGGTAAAGCACAGAACCTCTTTTCCAAAACAAGTTAAGCTTATGCCATTGACGTAGTGGCCGAGTGGTTCGAGTAGTCACCTACTATGCAAACATTGCAAGCTCGAATCCCGATTTTACCGTAAGTTTTTCTGAACTTCAGTAGTGTGTTATTACACCAGGAACTCGGTGAAAGATAATAATGATTTTTAGGCGTTCTTGAAAAATATACTTTTATAATAATAATAATATACTTTTATATGAAGGTAATTTATTTTATTGTATAGATTTATCATTTAACTACGTAATAACGTATTAAAAAAATTCTGAACATATTTTTCCTTAATTTTGTCGAATGCTTGATAATAATAATATATCCTCACGCCTTCCCACAAGGGTCCCCGAAGGGGTAGGCAGAGGTGTATAGGTAATACCCACACACCCACTTTCCGCCAGAGGTATATTAGGTGCCAACGCGACAGATGGCGAGTCCATCGCCGTTACTCAAGCA
>JACCPG010008351.1:0-14200 GCA_016069955.1 Drepana arcuata | reverse complement strand
AGACATACCGTCCGGCCTCCGGCCATCGCCGCGAGCGAGACCGACTGGTTCCAGCACAACAGGCATGCCGGCGCTGACTAGAGCCCGGCGTATCAAGTAATTTATGGAGGAATGACGTGATATCCGGCCGGCACTGCTGATGCAGGATAGACTATGGTGTCCGGAGTCATGGCAATATCCCCGTAGTGACACCGATGTGGGACAATACATTTAGCGCCTAAAAGTAGGCTCGCACACAATCTGAAGGTTGCATCATCTAACAGCTTACCTCTATTAAAAGAGGAATTAAAAAAAGAATATATAATATAATAAAGTTACTTTAAAATAAATTCAATTAAATGTACCATTTAAAATACATATTGCTTGGTTGTTATTAATTAAGGTGACGGAAAACATCCGTCATGTAGTTTTCTCCGGAGATATATTTAAAAAAAAGACGTGGCAGATGGCTATTCTATCGCCATTTTTCAAGCATAGCCATGTTCACGTCTATATTTTTGTTTCTCAGACGTATACAGCTTCCATCTCGATGTACTAAGTATATTGTAGGTAACTAAGGTAAATTCAATTTAGTTCCTCTGTAATCCCCGACACTGCCCCTGGCACACGTATGTTAGATTACTATGGCATTCACACCGTTATCTGTCTACTAAGTGGATGAATTTGCTGGCAAAAGCTAGAGATAAATACATTAGTCATATCAATAAGTTATGCCGACAATGCAGCGTTCAAATGACGTGAGCATACGAATCAATCTAAATATAACCGCTTATTTGAAGAGTACCTTCAATTATCTACCTGTCGCACGTGTGTATTAATATCGACATCGATACAGATGTTATTAAATGTCTACATACGACCTTGACGTTACAGCACAGCATGAATAATTTCTATAGGAAGTTGGTGAGGAAGTGGAAATGTACATCATTTTATTTTATTGAATCTTTTAGTTACATTACCCAATGGGCAAAAGTAATAGAGCCTCCCACTGAGCGCTTTCAAAAGAGTTTCCAGTCTAGACTTACAGACCTGCTCCACTTCATCCAAACCAACGAGCATGTATGAAACGATTACCTTTCATACATGCGCGCCTGTTCTTAATATATTACCTATCTAAGGCGTTTCCATTCTCGATTATTTTAAAGTTAGTTAAATTCGGATAGTACTTAGCGGTCTCCCTGAGCTTCTTTCTATTCTGTTAAAAAAGACACAATTATAAGGAAAACTGTGACTCAATAAAACAACATGTTTCTTATACAATTCACAGGTGACTATACGTCTACAGGGCCACCGAGAAACCATAATTAATGTCTTCGTCCTTATGTTGCTAAGAAACTGGCGCGCGAACCAACCACGTATGTAACTAACGAATATTAATATTGTTGTTTTGTCTTTTCATCTGACACTTGAAACACGACTTCGTCACGATTGGATTCAAACAACATGCTAAAATACTCGAACGTCTTCCGCAAACGGATTTATAACGGTCGCAATGAATCAACACTACAATTTATATCTGTACTAATATTATAGAGAGGTTGAGGAGAGGAAACCGCGGAGCCCATCTAATAATATGAGGTACATTGTATCCAATCAAGGGTACGTTTAGCAAATGATTGTAATTAAACATTGGATATGCAAGATTGATTTGCAAAACTGTACGTTACGTTTTGGCACGAACGTTAAAAAGTGTAAGGAATTCGCCGATACAATGCACGGTCACCGTATTGACAGAACATCATTGGCACAGGGTACAAGCTAGCGCTTGCGACAGCCAGGTGGGGTCGGCCGGAGATATATCGGGAGGCTGCTACACCAGGGGGAGCAGCAACCAGTCGCAGACGAACGACCAACCACTCCACACGTTTCTCCACACCCAGTTAGGTCGGTGATACATCGTGTCGTGTGTGACATACTGCCGTGATTTCTGTTCAAGTGACTGATTGTTGAAGTGATAAGAGATAATAATACAGTGATTTTTGATCGTAGAGTACCCGTTTCCAAGATGTGGGATGATGTAGAGGATGAAACCCCAGAGCAGCCTGAAGTAGCCCCGGAGGC
Source organism: Drepana arcuata (assembly GCA_016069955.1). NCBI lineage: Eukaryota > Metazoa > Arthropoda > Insecta > Lepidoptera > Drepanidae > Drepana > Drepana arcuata. Next base: position 12,139 of record JACCPG010008351.1, on the reverse strand, counting down.
CCCTCCGGCCGAAGCGGCACCTGCAGCTGAAGCACCTAAGGAAGAGGCCGAGCCACCAGCACCTGAAAACATCGTCATGGGAACTGACTCCAAGAAGCTTGTGTTCAAGCACTGGATTAGGTATGCAATGCGTAACGTAATTAATTCTGTAATATACAGTAAGTTTGTTTAGCTGTATGCGGAAATATAATTAATGTTCAAAAGATTTTATGACTAAAACCAGCAACGAGCGGATTTGTTTTACCATTACCAGGGAACTTATCGTTCCTCATCTTCATTTCAGGCCAAAGTTCTTTCAATACGGATACCTGTACGACTACAGGCACAACTATTACAACGACCTGATCACCTACCTGGATCGGCGGAACAAGGGCCTGCCTACGGAGAGGCCGCGCGCCCAGACGTGGGGCGAGCGCGCTCTCAGGACCTATATTTCCAAGAACACCTCCTACCTGGAGAGGTCTAATAACAAAGACACTACCCTCCTGCGCCACATCTCGGTCGGCGCTCGCTTCCATCGGTACCACACGAAGTCTCTGATCTCGAGGAAGTATTCTAAGCTCGGATTTAACCAAGTGTCTATCTAGCTTAGCCCTAACACCACGCTTCACCTTGCTTCGCCGCCCCGGCCCGGACCCCGCGTGACCTGCCCTTGAATGTTACAGGATTTCATTGGCGTGATGCTGCCGACGGGAAAAATGTGCGCTCTAGGGTAAACATGCTACTTACGACGGGTCATCCATATTCCTATTTATAATGTGTCATATTCGAGTAAGACAATAAATATTAAGCTTAAAACTTTTGTTTTCGTTCTCCTTTGCTTGCTTGCGTCCCTAAATTATTTTAGTTAAAATTTTATGAGAGTGTTTTCAAGTATTTGTAGAGCAAAATATAAAATCCATTTGTCTGCGCTCTGCGAGTTCAATAAACAGAAAGCAATGCGACATATACCGAACGTACCTGTAGTAACCAGCACATTTTATGTAAAAATCTAGCTGATCACGGAACCCTTTACTAATAAAATTTGTGAAGTGTAAAAATATATTTTCGTGAATAATATTCTTACAGACGTTTATTTTATTGAATTCGAACACTTATGTGGCAGTGTTAAATTGACAAACATACAAACTATTTATTTAATATAAATCTAAAGAAAAATTGTGTCAAAATGCTCTGAGCCGTAAATTACAAGAGTCACTTAGGGCACGTAACCGATCAATATAAGTATATATATAACGAAAAACAGTAATATTATATAATTAATGCGTAACAAAGCGTTGAAGGAGAATAATTGCGAGATTAACGGGCGTCGGGAACGACGACGATGCTCCGAATTTCGTAATAAATTGAAGATGATTTATGAATTGGCGAGTTATTTACCTCAAACTTACCCAAAAAGGGTAAGAAAGTTGCAATTTGTTATATTACTCCTTGACAGAGTTTAACAAATGAATAAAAAAAAAAACAAGCGAGAGAAATAAATAATAATAATATAAAAAAACACCTACAACGACAAAGCAAGGTTGACTTTCTCGACACGGCGATCCTACAAAACTACAAATCGAATAAGGTTTGGTGTGTGTTCAATGTCACGTTAGGTGACACATCCACTCACCAGTAGAATTTCAATGTCGAGACATCTAAAATAACTTATCTTTGACAGTTCGGTGAATGTAATCGCTTGGGATGAGGCCAAAACACTGGGCTACCTACCAGGTAAAGTAGGCAATCGGCCAAATTGAACATAATTAAACATTACAATGCCCAAGCGAGCCCTGTCAGTGATTAGATTCTCGTACGCGTATGTTAAGAATAGACGCCCGAATTGCACCATCGATTTCAATATTGATGAGAGCTCTGGCGCTCTACTCTGTCTGCCTACTATGAGAATGAGTCCGCGTGATGATATGTTTATCAGTTACCTATAATATTATTCGTTATATCATAGTAGAAAAAAATCTTGAATTGAAAACCAGATAGCTAACGTTCCTGAACTTCTATGATAAGCTAACCATTCGACTTTTTGACGACCATTATTTAAACGTGATTTTTATTAAAATGAATGTCATTTTAATCAGGTTTATTATATTCATGGGCAATATGGGATATAAATTAAAGATAATTATTACATAAATGAATATTTATTTAACTTTTAAGTACTAAATCACAAATCCTTAAGACAAATTTGAAAGTCATCACACGCACTGATCGGGTTGGCATAAGATCCTAAAATAGGGCTAAGTATAGTATTGTACACTCAAGAGCCTTTACCTGAGTTTTTTTTTAGAGTTAGATAGTACCATTTAGTTTTTTAGAGTTAGATCACTCCACTCACTCCAGCAGTAAGCGGTTACTGCTGTCCTGCAGGATGTTTTTTCACACTTAACTAAACTAACTTAACTAACTTCAATTACCTAATGATACTAAAAGCTGTGGGATATAAAACATTACAAAAATAAGTTGTAGCAATATACAATTATAACAAAATATGAAGCAGTGTAAATTTTTATAAATGAATAAGATAGACGATGTAAAAGTATTTATTAACGATAGACAGAGTAAACGTATGTAATTAGAATTAAGGAATTGTCAAACCAAATCTCATTGTAAAGGAACTTATGTAAGTTTTTATGAGAATACATTTTATAAACCTAATTAAAGTACTAGGACGGGTTCATTCCACAATACTAATAATAATAATAAAGTTGATATTTCTCCGCAATTAAAAGTCTAGAGGAACTGGCGCTCTATTCTCACTGCCTACCCGGTTATGGACTCGGCGTGATGATATGTATGTATGTATGATATTTCCGCAGGGCTACCTAGCGAGTTCTTTTTTCAGGCCAGGAATCCTCGCGGGCGTTCCCAGAATACCCTTACAAAGTTTCAACACAATCTAAGGAATATGGTTTCGGAACGCATAAATTTCTAAGGTACAAAGAGACATGCTCTTGTTTATATGTATATAGATACTAGCTGTCCCGCCCAGCTTCGCCCGGGTGAAAAAGTAAAATTTCCTGAATTACGACGACGTCGAATTGTGACACTTAATTCATATATATTAAGATTTCTATGAAATATATTGTTCGCGACGCTAATGAGGATGTCTGCATATATTGTTAGTTAGAAGACACCTACGCCTTCCTCTTCCATTTTCAAGAAAAATATGTTTTGGCATAAGCTGCTAAAGGCAGTACAGGTATCACGGTTGGCTTGGACCGGAATCTGATGTTAACGGTCACTTGTTTCCCAAGATAACGAAGGCATCCGGTGTATTCATATACTATTGCGAGAAGCAAATCACAAATGTAATTTATATATTTTCTATGAAACGTCTCGTTCCAAGAACAAATCGATAGGACACTCAAAGTTGGAATCGTGAAGAGTCCTCGTAATAAGAGAGCAAAAGAGGTACAACTTTCTCTGCCTGCTATATGTATGTATATGACATTAATGTATGAATATTACATTTGTGTATGTATATTACATACATATTTATATATATCCTCACGCCTTCCCATAAGGGTGCAGAGGTAGGCAGAGGTGTATAGGTAATACCCACACACCCACTTTCCGCCAGAGATATATTAGGTGCCAACGTGACAGATGGCGAGTCCATCGCCGTTACTCAAGCACAACTATACATACGCCTTTGAATTTCTTCTCAGACGTTTTCAGGTTTCCTCTCGATGTTTTCCTTCACAGTAAAGCACGAGCTTTACTGTAAAAGAAGGTGTGACTAATCGCTGTACTTAAGTTCATAAAAACTCATTAGTACAGTCGGGATTCGAACTTGCGATCTTTGTGTCGCAGGCAACTGCTCGAACCACTCGGCCACCGCGGCTTTTTTACACACATACAATGTTCATAAAGCTACTTACTCTCTTCTTACATTGATATTAGGACCTCAAACCGATTGCGTAATTCGTCCGTCCGCATTAAAAGCTACATTTAATTACTTTACAAAAGTACTTTTCTACTCGAAACGTGAGGTAATGAAGCCAATGAGCGTGCTCCAAGTAACACGCGACAATTAAACAGGGAAATATGACACCGTAATATGCATGGCCAAAGTACAACACGCCTCATTAAACAATTTACTAACGAGTGTTCGAATTGATCACTTTGCCAGACATGCATGCCATTGCAGTAATTAATTTGTCGCCTCCTCGCTTCAGTTAAACATCATGATAAATATAACGCAAATTAATGTCAGAAATAAATACAAATTTTATAACGCTGAAGTGTTTGTCTTTTTGGTCGAAAGCTCTCAGGAACTCAGGACTTAAAGAAAACCTTTTATATTAGACAGCCCGCTCTCATCCTACTATACAGCACAGTGTAACTCTCCGAACACATAGTGGCGACGTGCTAGTGATACTTCGGAATCGTCTGCGTAAATAGGCTACGATAACCACTTCCCAGCGAGTAGGCCATATGATCGTTTGCCACTCTTGTGGTATAAAAAAAGTCGGGAGAAAAAGCGCGGTAATAGCGGAGTGATATAAATAGTCGTCAGCGAAACCATGGTCGCAGGTTCCAACAAAGTTTGTATCAAGGTTGAAAGTATTTTTTACGCCTAATATATATTTAGGTGCTCACATGACAGATGACGAGTCCATCTTTTCTCAAACACAATTATACATACGCCTTAGAATTTCTTTGGTCAGATCTTCTTGGTCGCTTCGTTGTAAATAATAATATCGGGGCAAAAGATTAATTACAATACTAGCTGCGGCCGCGACTTCGCCCGCGTGGAATTTTACAAAAAAGTTGTATTTAAATTACTCCTTATTACATCAGCTATCTGCCAATGAAAGTCCTGTCAAAATCGGTAGAGCCGTTCCAGAGATTAACCGTAACATACAGACAGACAGGCAAAAAATAACAAAAATAGTATTTTGGTATATGTACCGTGTATACATATATTTTGTAAAAAGTGGTTATTTTAATACTACAAACAGACACACCAATTTTATATATTGATAGATAATATTTGACGTGACACTCGCACAAATAAAACACATCGACCGCTCCACTTCAACTTCAACGTTATACGGTATTTTCAAAACGAACCATAGACCAAGGTGGTAATAGCGTTAAGTAAATCTAAATTTAAATGTTCATTTGACTGTCTTATTTCGCCTTGATTCAGAGACATATTAGAAAATTGGAGATCGTGAACGCCTGATAAAAAGTAATAATTATTCTGAATATAACATTGGTAAAGTACATATTATGTAAAGTGCTATTACAATTTCTGGTAAATATTTGAAATTAATATTATCACATACACACGTACATATCACCAAGTATCTTATAGGGTAGGCAGAGTGTCTTTCGCATCATCCCAACGTGTCGTGTCAGTGTCTTTTACTCAAGTAGACATGGCAGAGTTGGAAGTACCTACTCTCCATCATCATCATATTTTTTACGCCTATTTTGGATCAATCCTCTATTTTTTGTTTTATAAAAATACTAAACTCAATATCCCATAAATTTTAACACAACCACGTACTTCTAATAAAAATCTGGTAATATAAATAAAAATACATTTTCGATAACAATAAAAATGTATCGATGTTAGAATATTGAGATTGTTTTAGAGCCGAATTCACGTCTCTACGTCACCGTCTACCTCACTTGGCTCCAAGGTTAATACCACTTAATTGAAACGACAACGAAAAACACTGAAAGAAACAATTCATTTAAAAATGTTTACTGTTTTTAGTTGGTTCCTTCTAATATTAGTGTATATACAAATTAGCGGCGCAGCTGCTCAAATCGATAACAAGACACTCGACGGGGAGAAATATGTTCAGAAAATCGTCCATGGTCAGAGTAAGTGTCGTTCAAATTCTTGTTCTACTGTCGTTCGTATTAGAACTCTATTTTATATTTTCGACAAATTATTTGTAACTGCGTCGATTTGTTGCTAGCACATAAGACATCCAAAGTAAGGGAAACCTTAATTTATATATATATATATATATATATATAAATATCCTCACGCCTTCCCACAAGGGTCCCCGAAGGGGTAGGCAGAGGTATATAGGTAATACCCACACACCCACTTTCCGCCAGAGGTATATTAGGTGCCAACGTGACAGATAATTTATATCTTATATATTTATTCTAGAGGTACCGCAAAAGCCCGAATTATTAGTGTTCACTGCTCCGTACAAACTGTGTGAAGGTTGCAACGAAAACGCTTACGATAATTTCGAAATGAAATTTCCACTTTACATTGGCCAATATGCCAGAAAAGCATACATGCAAAAATACGAAAGGGACCCAATAAAATTAAGTGATCAGAACTACAATGCACCGTTTAGAAAAAAAACTACCAAATGGAGGCCGACTACACGCCCTGACGCGACGTCCACAGTTACTATGACGGTCACCATTAGTGCGAGTACAGACAAGCCTGTTACTTGCCCAACGCTGACGCTGCCACAGACCACAACTACGCCACCACCGCTAACTCTGTCACCCTTGCTCTGCCCATATTTTCCTCCCGGAGTTTGCCTCCAACCACTGAATTACATTTCACACGTGTTGATGAATGAGCCTGCCTCGTATTGATATATGAGCCTGACTCGTATTCCGAGGCACCAATAATACGAAACGAAGTTAATGATCAATTGAAAAACGACTCAGATGATCTTGATAACTTCGCAAAATAAATCCATCAGCGAAATTAAATAATTTTCTGTGTATTTCTATCTAGCTTTTTTGTTTTTTATATTTATAACAACTTCCTATGTTAATTGTTAATGATTATGATTATTATAAATAAACCATAAATTAACTAAATATGTCGATTATGATTTTATCTGTACAATTTAATAAAAATAAAAGTAAACAAATTTTACTTGATAATATCAAATTTATAAACAAATTATTCCCGTCTAAAGAACATGAATAGTATTAGTAGGTTCCATATAGGGCTTGGCTTATGTTGAATTGTCCCAAGATATTATTTTGATGATGATCATAAACTAGTAGCCAATGTTACTGTCACAGAGTTCTATTTCTAGGTGCTAGTGATGTTCATATTTGGGACCATTCACTTGTGCCACTCTGACCTACCCTGGGATAAGTGGTCCTGGTCCATTCCCCAGGAACCGATCGAGCGCTACTTCCGAAGAACTGAAGATATGCCCGTCAAAGCACCCGGCTCTAAGTGTGAATGCCCTCCGAACGAAGGTAAGGGGTATACATTGGACTTATGTACACAGTCATATAGTGGCCGGATGTTCCATACAGGCGTATCTTTCTTTTCTGACTGGATAAACATTATCATAATTATTATTAACAAATAAATTTATCAAAATAGGTGAAGCAAACACATTGTACTTGTCTTGTCACGAAAATTGTATACTGCAGAGTACTAAGATAATAATAATAATAATATCTTGGACCCTGATCCCGATACCGGTGGGCCCCTATATTTTATATTTTTAAATATATTATTTTATATATTTTATTTTAAATTAAGATAATAATATATCCTCATGTCTTCCCACAAGGGTCCCCGAAGGGGCAGGGTAGTTGAATAGGTACCTGCATACGTCTGAGAAGAAATTCAAAGGCGTATGTATAGTCGTGCTTGAGTAACGGCGATGGACTCGCCATCTGTCACGTTGGCACCTAATATACCTCTGGCGGAAAGTGGATGTGTGGGTATTACCTATACACCTCTGCCTACCCCTTCGGGGACCCTTGTGTGAAGGCGTGAGGATATATTATATATTTTGGATAATGCTTAAAAAAATACACAAAATTAAAAAGAAAACCATTTTACACCCAACGATTTGTTTTACACCCACAGTGACAAAAGTTGAAACTGAAACGAGATAATTAGTAAAAAATATTATTATTTAGACTTACAGAATTTCAAAAAATTATATTTCTTTTTTATTATGGTTGAAGTCTGTGGTCACACTCTTCATCTCGTCTCGTCTTCTTCTTTAATTATTTTATTCTATTACTTGCAAGAAGTCACTAGTTAATTACCTAATTATGGCAATATTACCCTCTAGATTGCGTTGTGGATTTCAAATTGAATGAAGACATGCTCGATTTTCTCAAGCTTCGGGGTGTTTACAAGGACGAGGATGTCGCAGCCGTGAAGCTTGATGTACAAAAGACAACTCAAAAGCGCATGAGACGGTCTGAAGCTAGGAATACGGGTGATAAAGAGGACTTGGAAGAAACTTGTTGCTGTCCACCTAGAAATATATTGATGCCCACTTTTATAACTAGTAAGGAATTTGGCAACGTTGTCGACAGAATGATAAACGAAAAGGATAATTAATTAATGTTTTTATATTCATTTAGTTTTTAAATATCATCTTTTCGTTTCATGATTATTATTTTTTGTATATATTAGATAATTCCACACAAATAGATATAGCCGCAAATTAAGCAAAGCTTGTATTACGGTAACTAGATAACGATTATTTATACGTTTTGAAGGGAAACCAGAGATATATTGGCTTATATAGATAGATATATACTTAAAATAAAACATAGGACATTCCAGACTAAGGTACAAATACTCGTCGTGTTCAGCACAAAAATCTCGTCCTCAGCGGGAATAGAACCCGCGACCCGCAGTCAGGAGCTCTACCACTGTAGCAAGTCACTAGACGGTCATCGCCGTCTGTGTGGATATGGTGTACATATATATATCCTTAGGCAGTTAGCAGGCAGATAGATTAAAGCTATCTCTCGATTTACAGATCTTTTTAATTTCAACTACAAGCATGACACATTATAATATAATAATAATAATAATATCCTCACACGTTCCCCGAAGGGGTAGATAGAGGTGTATAGGTAATACCCACACACCCACTTTCCGCCAGAGGTATGTGACAGACGGCGAGTCCATCGCCGTTACTCAAGCACGACTATACATACGCCTTTGAATTTCTTCTCAGACGTATGCAGGTTTCCTCTCGATGTTTTCCTTCATTTATACCGATGAGCCGTGGCCGTAGCCGTGGCCATGTAGTTCTTGTAGTTGCCTGTAGTACAAAGATTGCAATTTCGAATTCCGACTGTACCAATAATTTTATCTAAACTTAATTACAGTGATTACTTTTGCAGCGAAGGAAAACATTGAGAGGAAATCTACACACGTTTGAGAAGAAATTCAAAGATATAAATGTATAGTCGTACCTGAGTAACGGCGATGGCCTGCTAAAATGTTGGTACCTAAAATATATCTCCGGCCAAAAGTGGATGTATTAATACAAAAATGTACAAGATAATCTAATAACACGATAAAAAGGCATGTTACGTTGGCTTGGACATATAGAAAGGATGAGTGAAGAAAGATTGACGAAACAGATATACAAAGCAATAGTGTGTGCAAGAAGAGGCAGAGGAAGGCCACGTTCCAACTACCTGGATCAAATAGATCGGACTCTGAAGGACGGGAACGTTAAGAGTACTCGAAACCGACGAGCATGTATGAAGAGACTGATGAATGTGGACGAAGCGAAAGAGGTATGTAAGTCTAGAGAGAACTGGCGCTCTATACTCTCTGCCTACCCCGTTAGGGACTTGGCGTGATGATATGTATGTATGTATGTATACGATAATCTAATACAATGGCTTTTGTTTGCTTACATTCCTAAAGTATTTTTTAATAATGTTAGTATACTTCAGTCGAATGACAACAGTAAATCTAAAATTCTTCCTCAAATAGACTCCGCAGCCTCTCAGAGAACGCCAGAGTACGTATATTTAGGAGAGTTGAAAGCAACTCCAGGGAATGAAAAGGCACGGATTGGGCTTTACAATTCGAAAATTGAAATTTCATAACGTTCGTATTTATAGTTGTGATAGAAAGTTCAAATTTGTTGGTATACTTGGGGGAACGTAATAGATTGCTACTTAGAAAATAGAAGATTAACAACCCTTTTATATCAATTCGATGGCAGACAAGCTTACGAGCAGTCTCCCTTCGAATATGTATAAATAAATAATAATACATCCTCGCGGCTTCCCACAAAAGGTCCCGAAGGTGTAGGCGGAGGTGTGTAGTTAGGACCCACACACCCACTTTCCGCCAGAGATATATTTGAGGTGCCAACGTAACAGATGGTGAGTCCATCGCCGATACCTTAGCACGACTATACATACGCCTTTGAATTGCTTCTCAGACGTTTGCAGGTTTCCTCTCGATGTTTGCCTTCATCGTAAAGGTCGTAGTGTGATTAATCACTGTGCTTAAGTTCAGAAAAACTCATTCGGGATTTGAACTTGCGATCTTTGTGTCGCAGGCAACTACTCAAACCACTCGGCCACCACGGCTTTTTCGAATATGTACCCTTATTCGATTATTTATTTATTTCGAATATGTAGACTTACAGTTGGTTTGATCTTGATATACTAGGTAAGCTGATGACATCTGTCAAAGTTGGTGACATACGTCAAAGCAATGGTTGGCTTTATTAATAATCTTATCTTACTTCTTACTAATATTATAAATGTGAAAGTTTGTAAGTTTGGACGTTTGCGGTTCTTTCACGGCAAAACGGCTGAACCGATTTGGCTGAAAGTTTAAATTGTGAAGGCTTATACCTAGGAATAAGACATAGGCTACTTTTTTTTATCCCGAAAATTCAAAATTCTAATATTATAAAGTATAATGCTCTTTCACGGCACAGCGGCTGAACCGATTCTAGTAGGAAAATACATAAGCCAGTTTTTCAAACTCCACGCGGGCGAAGCCGCGGGCATAAGCTAGTCATTTAATAAATTATTAAATAGCTCTGGACAGCTCCACATAGATTGATCTTGTCCCAAAGTAAGCAAATCTTGTAGTATGGGCAATAAACAACAATATAGGTACATATTTAGTTAGAAATATGTATGTATACAGTAATAGACAGGACATTCTATCTAATATCCGACCCCAGCAGGAATCAAACATCGTAGCATGATGTTGTATGGCCTCTGGCCTGGCTCAAGCTACAGGTATACCTACATGGTTGGGTAAAGCTAGTAATAAATTGAAGTAAAATAGTAATAGATTTTTTATTGTCCGTAGTAAAAATTCTACGCTCTTATTAAAATACATATTGTATGCAGTATGGATGTAATAATATTATTCTTGATTTTAGTAACATTACATGTGCCTCTTGTCATTGTGGAGGGAGACAAGGGTACAATCGCAAACAGTACGGGTAAGGTACTCGTATGCATTACTTGTTAATTTATCGGAATTAGTTTCAATGGAGTTTCTTTCCGCGAACGCTCAGGCTGTGGTATGAACTCCCCGATGAGGTTTTTCAAGGAGAATACAGGAAGAAGCTCTTCTAGAAGGGCGTGAAGAGATTTGTGCAGGGTAAGCAACGTGCTAGTGAAACCCCTAGAGATTTAAGCGCCTATAGGCGGCAGTAACCGCTTAGCATCAGGACAGCTTGCTTGCTACCTTAGTGGTATAAAACAATGCGAGCTTAAGTGTATAATATGAAGAAATCCAAAAAATTTGTAAGTCTTTTTTAGTTTTCTCATTGTTGTGTTTAAATATTTTTCAGAGGATTGCAGTAAGAAGCCTCCAATTATTTTACTGCCAGTAATAATAAAAATATTCCGTCGCAACCAAGAGAATGGTGTCAATTTGACTGAAATACTAAATACAGCAAAGTTACATTTAATGGACTGATTTTTGAATATTTTGTACAATAAGTTAAATATTTAAACGATTAAAATATAGATTATATATTTTGTTTTTAATGGCACGTGATAGACTATATCTGTTCTGTATCCCCCTTCTAGAAGATCGCAACCAATTGACACTGCTTTTGGAAATTACTAAGTTTTTGATTCCAATACCCCGTGAGGCATGGTTTTGCAGGCAGATAGTGGAATCACTCACGCATACTGCTACCATGATCTCTTCTCTCATCAAAAGTCGCGCACATCGAAAGGAAACGGTCTGCTAAACATCTTTTTTCTAATATCTATTATACCCCCGTCAGGTACCTACACACCCACTTTCCTCAAGAGATATATTTTAGATGCCAACGTGACAGAACAAGTTCATCGCCGTTACTCAAGCAAGACTATATATACGCTTTTAAATTTCTTCTCATACGTATGCAGGTTTCCTGACGAT
>JACCPG010008350.1:0-19825 GCA_016069955.1 Drepana arcuata | reverse complement strand
TTCACCTTATTTCCGGTAGTTATCCTTCTTTCAATATCTTTTTCATACTTTCCATCTCGTGTGAACATGCTTCCAAGATATACAAATTCATTCACTTGCTCTAGAATTTGCCCATTTACCGATATAGCACACTCGGTCACTGGTTCATCTCTTTCGAATACCAGAACCTTAGTCTTGCCAGCGTTTAGGCGCAGCCCCTTCTTTTCACATTCTACTTTCATGATGGTAACTAGTGACTGCAGTTCGCCCTCTGATGACGCCAGTATAACCGCGTCATCGGCGTATAGTAGGCAGTTGACCACTAAGTTTCCCATTTTCACTACACATCCGTTCGTTCTTAGTGCTCTCAGACAGTTATCTAGATATATAATGAACAGCCAGGCAGACATGATACACCCTTGTTTGACCCCGGACTTCACATCAAACCAGGGTGACATCTCACCGTTAACCCTAACGCACGCCTCGCTATCACTATAGAGTGATTTCACGGCATGCAGTAGGGAACTGCTCACTCCATATCCAGGCAACACGTCCTAGAGTTCCTTTCGTACGACTCTATCAAATGCCTTCTCCAAGTCGACGAAAGCGCAGAAAACCTTTTGGTTAATATCCAAAAACTTTTCCGCGATTCCGCGAAGCGAGAAGGTTTGATCCATACATCCTCTTCCTGGTCTAAATCCACCTTTGGATTCCCAGAGAAACCTTTCGGATCGCTCTTGCATTCTTATCGTCAGGATCTTCGTGTACACTTTACTAGCTAAGCTGACCAAGCTGATGGTTCTGTAGTTTGAGCAGTCCAATCGTGATCCCTTTCCTTTATAGAAAGGCACGATGACTGCTCGCCTCCAGTCGTCCGGAACATCACCCTTTTCCCAGCAAAGATTGTATAGCAAATAGATGACGTCCCAGACCGCTGGTCCACCGTACTTGATCATCTCAGCCGTAATCCCATCTATTCCCGCAGCTTTTCCACATTTCAGACTTCTTATCGCACTTAAAATCTCTTCCATACTTATTTTATCCGCTATAGGATCCTCGACAGATTCTGTTGGAGGCAGCTCTATGAGTAGATCAGCGGCATAATCATCATACATATCTTTGTAAAATTCACTCCATCGCCTGAGGACGTCTGTTTTGTCAGTAAGTATGTTATGGTCCTTCGAGAAAATCACATTCATCCTACTACTAGCTGTAACACAATTTCTGGACTTCTTAACTTCCCTCCAAAAAAGTTTTGCATTGTCCTTGAAATTCTGTGACAGTTTTTCGTCTACAGTCATTTGGAACCTCTCACGCTTCTGAGCTATTATCTCTTTCGTACGATTTTTTGCAGGCGGTATTTTTCTTTCATCTTTTCTTTCATACTCTCACTTGAGCTGGACATAGCCAAAATGTCTTGCCTTGCATCCTTCTTCTTTTTAACTTCTTCTTTCACTTCATCATCCCACCAACCATCGCCATTTTGGTTGTCCGCCCTTTCGAAATGCCACAAACCTCTTTCGCGGCGCATAATATGCTGGACTTAAGGAACTGCCAACAAACATCGACACTCTCAAACACATCTTTCGGCGGACAGGCTAGCTGTTCAGATACCCTTTCTTGATATCTGTCTCTAATAGCCGCATCTTGAAGCCTCCAGCTTTTGATGCGGTCTGCGACTGCAGAACAGGGACCCCCAGCGCGGGATCGCCAACCCGCGAACAGACCCCTTATCCTAGTTATAACTAGGAAGTGGTCCGTTCCCAGGTCAGCTCCCCTATACACCCTGGTGTCCATCACCTGTGTTCTGAGTCGCTGATCTATTAGAAACAGATCTATCATGCTTCGCTCATTTTTCCGTTCCCATGTATACTGATGAATCCTTTTGTGGTCGAACATGGTGTTCGCCACAAAAAGGTCTCTCTCCATGCATACATCTAATATCAGCTTGCCTGCCTCGTTCACTCTCTTATCACTATACTTGCCGAGTACTGCCTCGTAATCCTTACGGGCTGTCCCGACCCATCCATTCAGATCACCACAAATAATCAGCTTTTCATTCCCTTCTTTCGTCTCTAGAACATTACTCACACATTCCCAGAACTTATTCAGGTCGCAAGTGTCCGCTGAGGCCACCGGAGCATACACCGCGACTAAAAATAGTCGGGTAAGGCCTATTTTAAAGCGAGCCCAAATAAGTCTGGGGCTCACCGCATCATAACTTTTTTTTTTTTTATACAACAAGACTGGCAAACAAGCATACGGCCTACCTGATGGGAAACGGTTTCCGTAGCCTATTTACGCTCACGATACCGAAGTATCACTTGCGTTTTGCCACTCTGTGTTCGGAGAGTTATAGTGTATTGGCAGCATAAGGTTTAATCCCTCTGCTTCCAACACAATGTAACAATCCTCCCCCCTCCCCTAGGAGCTCATTACTGGAAACCTTATTCACCACGTAGGAACACAACTCAATAAATTGTGTTATTTGGCTACGGACTTCTATAAGATGGAGGTCATCATCATCCATTCGTTCATCTTATCAGCCATACCTCCTCTTACATTCCATACACCCATCCTACACTCCACACTCCACTTCCCGCCGTGAGGCACTCCGCGTGATGAGTGGCGGTTCCCATCGCCGCACTGTGCTGGATTTTTCGCACCAGCGGGGACGGACTGGTGCGCGTCGCCTCGGGGGCACGCCCTAACAGCCGTCCGGCCAATGCGCATCGAGTGGAATTGCAGCCCTCTGGGCTGGCAGGAATCGCGACGAGCACGCTTCCACTGGGATCCCCAGTGAAGAAGTATGAAGTACAAACATGGCAAATTTTATGCTATACCTACATATAGCTACAATACACAACTCACACAACGGCATTAAGCACACTGATGAGATTAAAAGAACACGAAGTATATGAATCCTAGTAGTCAGAAAGGGATAGCAGCACAGCCACGTGCCAATATGTCGAACTCTAATCGTTCTCTCTTTCGCTCTTAAACGTAACGCGCTACTTGTCTCTTTCGCGCGAGTAGCGCAGTGGCATCGTCGCAGGAGTTAATTCAGATTAAAATTACATTAAATGTTACATTTTCGAATTGTTGATAGATAAAACAAATTTACATTACTTACAAATGAAAAGACACATCCTTCTTGTTTTTTTACACTCGTCCAGTATATGTTCTGCAGTTTCTAACCTAAGAAGGCATTTTTCCTAAATGCTGAATAAGTGCTACGTCGTTGCCAGTCAAGCTGCGACTAAGTTGACTCAAGCCAATTAGCTTGTGTTGAGTTAGCCAAGCCGAGCGCGGTAAGACGTATCTATTCTTTTTTACATCAATGACGGTAACCGTTTCCCATCAGGTGGGCCGTATGCTTGTTTGCCACTCTTGTTGTATAAAAAAAAAAAAAAAAAGATGGCGAGTCCATCGCCTTTACAATGATTGGTTAAGGATTTTATCCCCCTCTGTCTATCTCTCCTTGGTTAAGCTAAGTTAAGTTTGGAGCTTATGTCTGACAGGGATGCTCTAACCTTCTAACTGTTAATTCATACATAAATATCATTAAAGAACATTCTCTCAACTGGACAGGTAGAGAGAGTAATGAAATGAAATGAAATGAAATATTATTTATTTATCTTTCACAAAGGTATGTACAGAGGATCAGCTATACAGTTAACTTAGTGAATCGCACCTTTGTGAGAGACTGGTGCCTGTACTAGGTTGATCCTGTATTACAGGTTACCAGGCTCTCGCCCCACTGGAACATTACTGTATTTTTTACAATAGTAACTATTTCGTATTCAATTAATACCATTTTACAAATATAAGCTAAAGCTAGGGGTTAGTGTGTATGTGTGTGTGTGCAAGTGTGTGTGGGTGTGTGTTTGTGTGCGTGTGCAAATGTGTGTGATTTGAGCAGGTTGAGGTGTATGTGAAGAGGAGTGTTGGAAATGTGTACAGTCTTTGTAAACGCAACATATCTAACGAGCTTCGTAAATGTCATGTGACGTGACATTAGCTGTCGAAACTTTCTTCCTTGCTCTGTGGTCGGCCCTGTGCGTACGTACTGTATCTCTGCTCTGCTATAATATATTAAATCCAAGTTTACTTAACTAATTGTAGTTTATTTTGTCCATAATCCTGCAGGTTATGGGCCCAGACACGATTCTGGATTGTGATATACGTTTATTTTTACGTTTTTACAACATATACGTCGCACCCGGCAAAAACCTAACCTCGTCTCGGACGCCGGCATATCATCGTCATGGCTGCAGTTAATTCAGCTTCGACTGTTCATATCGAGAAATTGAAAGGCGTTGAGAACTACAACACCTGGAAATTCGTTATGAAGATGGTTCTGATACATGAGGACCTGTGGGACCTCGTGGACAATGATGTCGACTCCACCAAACCGGAGGACGTCAAAAGAGGCCAGAAAGCGCTCGCGCGTATCGCACCCTCCGTGCAACCTACAGCGTTCAGTCACATAAGGAACGCCAGCTCGGCGCATGCGGCGTGGGTCAACCTCCAGAACGCGTACGAGGACAAGGGGCTGTGTCGACGGCTAGGTTTGCTTAGGACCTTGTTCAGCACTAAGTTGCAGGAGTGCGGGGACATGCAGAAATACATCAATAAGATTATGGATCTGGCACAACAGTTATCTGATATTGGAGCGGGCTTGGATGATGACTTCATTGCTGTACTGATGCTCAGTGGGCTAAGTGAAGATTATGATCCACTAATTATGGCTATGGAAAACTCCAACATCAAGCTATCTAGTGAGATTGTGTCTGCCAAATTACTTCAGGAGAGATTGCGGCGGGATGACAAAAATGAGAATGTCACAGCGCTCGCAGCCGTGAAGAAGGCACCTAAATGTTTTGGCTGCAAGAAAACAGGCCATTTCCTAAAAAAATTGTCCTACCAAGCAAGCAAGCAAGAAGAAGATGCCAGCTGACACATCAAAGGCGCTGCTAACTGCATTATCTGTCAATTTGGAGAGCGACTCATGGTATGTGGATAGCGGTGCGACTAGTCACATGTGCAAAGAGAGGCACATGCTAGAGGACTTTGTGGAAGATAAACTTCGAGTGACAGTGGTAAACGGTGAAACCTTGACTACGGCAGGATATGGAACTGTGAAAGTTTACTTGAAAAATGGTATCACAAGAACAATTAGTAATATTCATTATGTACCAAAATTAACAGTTAATCTCTTATCAGTAAGTAGCATGGTTAGCAAAGGGTTCGATGTGGTGTTCAGCTCCAGTACTTGTCAAATTAAAGACAAAGGGGTAGTTGTGGCTAGCGCTCATCTAAAAAATGGTGCTTATGTCCTTGACACTGTCGAGGCTGTATCACTTAAGTGTAAAGTTAGTTTACAGAATACAGAAATCGAGCATTTGCAGAACAAGGAGGACGAGCGTTCACAGAATTCTGTGCTCTCAGTGGTTGAGCATGAGGCGGTTGCGCATGAGGTTTGTTCACAACAGGTATGGCACAGACGACTGGGACACCTCAACCAACGCAGCATGGAGCTATTAAGAAAAGGTATGGCTAATGATATTAATTATAATGATAATTATGTGCCATGTATATCTTGCATAGAAGGTAAGCAGCATCGACTGCCATTTCCCAAAAAGTCTTTTAATAGGGCAACTGAAGTTCTAGGGCTGGTCCACAGTGATGTCTGCGGACCACTGCCTTGTCAGTCTTTTAGTGGGGCAAGATATTTTCTGCTCTTTATAGATGATTTCTCTAGAAAAACATTTGTATACTTTCTTAAGCATAAAAGTGAAGTTTTTGAGAAATTCAAACAATTTAAATCTTTGGTGGAGAACCAAACATGTAAGAAGATAAAACTCCTCAGAAGTGATAACGGCGGAGAGTATACTAGTTCTACTTTCCAGGATTTTCTGAGAACTCAAGGCATCCGGCATCAGCTGACCGTCCCAAGGACTCCGGAACAAAATGGCGTCGCGGAGCGAGCCAACCGGACCATCATGGAGGCAGCAAGGTGTATGCTGAGGGATGCAGGCCTGAAAAATGAGTTCTGGGCTGAGGCAGTCAACACGGCTGTCTACATAAGAAATCGGTGTCCAACCAAGGCCGTCCTAGGGAGCACTCCGGAGGAAAAATGGAGTGGCAAAAAGGTATCTCTGAAACACTTACGTATTTTTGGTACTGTGGCCTATGCATTGAATCAAAAACGTACAAAACTAGATTCAAAATGCAAGCGTTATATATTTGTGGGATATTGCAATGAAACCAAAGGATGTAGAGTGTAGGTTAATTGATCCTGATTATCCAACAAATTGTATAAAGGCCAGGGATGTGACATTCCTAGAAAACAAGTTATTTAGTAATGTATCACATGATGATAATAAGTCACTTATTGATGTATTTACAGAAAAATTATGTGTAAATATGAGTGATAAGACTCAGCAAGCAGAATCATCTGTTGTGAACGCTGATATGTCTGATGATACAACAAACTTAGTACCAAATCAGAAATACAGTTCGTCTACAACGGAGGATTCGGCAAGCTCGGTTGAGAGCGAAGACCCTGCCGATGAAACTTACATTCCAGAGGACGAGAGTGAGGGTTCATCTGAGTATGAAGAACCAACCTCGCCTGAGACGTCATTCATGGTAAGGACATCTGATGCTGATGCTCCGCTGAGTGTGCAAGAGGCTCTAAAAGGGCCAGATGTTAAGAATTGGAAAGAAGCCATGTCAAGTGAGTACAACTCATTTATTAAAAATGAATGCTGGACACTGACTGAGAGGCAGGCATCACAGAAGCCCGTCAAGTGTAAATGGGTATTTAAAGGGAAGCGTGGCTTAAATGGTGAAGTACTAAGATATAAGGCCCGCTTAGTAGCCAAGGGCTGTACCCAAAAGTATGGCATAGACTACGAGGAAACCTTTGCTCCAGTTGTCCGTTATTCAACTATACGTACATTGTTGGCTATAGCAGCAGAATATGATATGGAAATTGAACATCTAGATGTTCAGACAGCGTTTCTTAATGGAGATTTGAAAGAAACAGTTTTTATGGAACAACCAGAGGGTTTTAAAGTCAAAGGTCAGGAAGACAAAGTATATAAGCTTAACAAAGCTATTTATGGCTTGAAGCAGGCTTCGAAAGCCTGGTATGAAAAAATTTACTCTGTTCTGTGTGATAAATTAAAACTGACCAAATCTTCATTGGAACCATGTGTTTATATTAAATGCAATGGGGATTCGCTTATCATTATTGCGCTTTATGTAGACGATATCATATTATTTTCAAGATGTAGCAACACTGAGAAATTGGATATAATAGAATAGAATCAAAATTAATGAAAGAATTTAACATTTCAGATTTAGGGCCAGCACATCAGGTGCTGGGTATGAGATTGTGTAGGGAAAGAAATAAAATTACACTCGACCAATCTAATTATATAAATTTGGTTCTAAAGAAATTTAAGATGGAAGATTGCAAACCTTCCTGTACTCCCATGGAGGTGGGACTCAAATTACCAAGAGGTAGTCAGCGAGATGATACATATGACTATAGAGGTCTAATAGGTTGTCTCATGTACATAGCCGCCTGTACTCGGCCTGACATAGCCTTTGCAGTCAGCTATTTAAGTCAATTTAATGAGTCTTTTACAGAAGTCCACTGGAAGGCAGCAAAGAGAGTTCTTCGCTACTTGAAAGGTACCGCAGACCTTCGTTTAACATTCGTGAAAGGTGATGGACTGGAGGTGACGGCATATGCTGATGCTGATTGGGCCAACGACACCGTCGATCGTAAGTCTTGTACTGGTTATGTGTATAAAATCGGTAAGTCGGTTGTATCATGGGAAAGTCGCAAACAAAAGACGGTCGCTTTGTCAAGTACTGAAGCTGAATATATGTCGATATCCGATTCATGTAAAGAAGCCTTGTTTATAAGAGAATTTTTTAAAAGAAATTGTACAGAAGAATTTTGTTATTACAATTTTCAATGACAATCAGTCTGCTTTGAAACTTTGTAAGAATGTATTGTACCATTCACGTACAAAACACATTGATGTAAGACATCACTTTATTAGACAGTTAGTTAAGAATAAATCTGTCGTAATAGAATATCTTTGTACTAATGATATGTTAGCTGATATCTTAACCAAGCCCTTAGGTAAAGATAAATATAAGATGTTCCTGGAACAACTGATGTTATACATCTACTGAGTTTATTTATATGTTTATATGAACATAATGTAACTTATGTTTCCTATTTTTTGTGATATAGGTTTGTTAGTATTGTCATTCATGTTTGTTGAATCTCATTTACTGTCGTGATAGGCACAAGTGTAATAACTCGGATTGGGCCATGTTCGTAGTTAAAGATATGATAGTAATTTTTCTTTAAAAGTTTATTATAGTTTGCTATGTATAATGTTTTGCTAATTAGTAAACAGATATTGTTGGTTTAAGGGCCAGTGTTGGAAATGTGTACAGTCTTTGTAAACGCAACATATCTAACGAGCTTCGTAAATGTCATGTGACGTGACATTAGCTGTCGAAACTTTCTTCCTTGCTCTGTGGTCGGCCCTGTGCGTACGTACTGTATCTCTGCTCTGCTATAATATATTAAATCCAAGTTTACTTAACTAATTGTAGTTTATTTTGTCCATAATCCTTCAAGGAGTGCTAAGGAGTTATGTATTAAATGGTTAGGAAATTGGTAGAATTAAGTTTTCTGTTTCGGCGTAGGATAAGTTAGGTAGCCATGTTCTTACCAACTTTACATAACGAACTTTGGGAAGTGAGTAGATACCAAGTACTGCATTGATTTTATTGTAAATGTATGGACCAAGAAAGCATAGAAATCTTTGCGCGAACCGAGTTTTATAAATTACAGAAGGACAGACTAAAGATTTAAGCCGTTTTGACTCATTAATCATGGGATCGTACTTAAGTAAACAATGGCTTTTTACTCATCCTCACGCCTTCCCACAAGGGTCCCCGAAGGGGTAGGCAGAGGTGTATAGGTAATACCCACACACCCACTTTCCGCCAGAGGTATATTAGGTGCCAACGTGACAGATGGCGAGTCCATCGCCGTTACTCAAGCACGACTATACATACGCCTTTGAATTTCTTCAGACGTATGCAGGTTTCCTCTCGATGTTTTCCTTCACCGTAAAGCTCGTGGTGTGACTAATCACTGTACTTAAGTTCAGAAAAACTCATTGGTATAGTCGGGATTCGAACTTGCGACCTTTGCGTCGCAGGCAACTGCTCGAACCACTCGGCCACCACGGCTTGGTATTACTATATTATTTTACTATATTGGCTTTACTATAATTTTTAAAATAAAAAGTTGACGAACTGTTAATAATTTACATTTTTGGTACAGGTCAATGGTTGGATAAAGAAAAGGTAAAAAGTAACAAACTTTGAGGACTGCACGCTGTGCACGTTCAAGATGTATGAGGCTAGTTTTGGGGGCACCCCCCCATGATGTAATACAATAGGTCAGCAAGGATTCGCAAAGAGAAATAAGTGAGTTTTAGGATTTTATCATCGGAGATATGTCGCAATTTTTTGAAAATGTAAATTAATTTATGGATCCTGGATGTAAGTTGATTGATATGGGGTTGAAAGTTAAGGTTTTTATCTATTATAAGCCCCAGATATTTTATACTATCCTCACACTTCAGTTCTGGACAGAGACATTCGCACTCCGAAGGGTTAAAGCATGAATGGGCTATGATGTTAAGAAATAATTCACAGGGGCAGTTTCTATTTTTTAGAGAGAATGCAACATATTTTGTTTTCCCAACGTTAAGGGTTAAAAGATTTTCGTTCAACCATCTTATAACTACATTAAAACCAGCCTGTGAAAGCCGATATACCTCATCCCAAGAGTTGCCAGAAAAAACAAGTGCTGTATCATCGGCAAATGTGATGATCTTTCCATTTAAGAGTTGTTGTTGACAGAGATTGTTAATAAAGGCTAAAAATAGGGTTGGGCCGAGAATGCTACCCTGTGGAACACCATAGGATATTATAAGATCTTCACTACGCACCCCATCAATTTGAACGCATTGCTTTCGGTCATTCAGGTAACTAGCGAAAAATTTTAACTGTGAGCCACGAATACCGAGGTATTGTAGTTTGTCAAGCAATAGTGGAACAGAGACTGTGTCAAATGCTTTTGCTAAATCTAGGAATATGGCGATAACTTTTTTATTTTTGTCCATATCAGTTACTACTCTATGTGTGAGTTCGTGAACCGCGTCGCTTGTTGATTTGTTCTTGCGAAATCCGAATTGAGAACTAGATAACAGATTATTCGATTCAAGGTAGTTGATTAGTCTATTGTTAACTAGTTTTTCTAATATTTTAGAAGACACTGGAAGAATTGAAATTGATCGATAGTTATCGACACAGTCTCTGGCTCCACTTTTATGTATGGGGTGAATAATAGCCCTTTTGTACTCCGTAGGAAACACGCTAGTAGTAAGTGATAGGTTACAGATGTGCGTCAGAAGTTCTAGTAATAAGTGCCTATACCTTTTGATAAAAGTACAAGAAATATTGTCTAATCCAGAGGTGCCATTGTTTTTGGGGCTCGATATTATTCTGTCTACCTCTTCAACGTCTATTGGGAGAAGAACAAATGATGAGAGGGCATTCGAAAGTTTACAGTAGGTGAGGTCGATGAATTTTTAGCCTTTGTTTTCTGCCAGTTTCCTTCCCATGTCAGCAAAGTGCTTATTTACTGCATTTACTGATTCTAATGGATTCATATTGTCAATAAGGTTGGAGCTGGGGGATTTTTGTTTTTGTGTGCGAGTTATTTTTTTTATTACCTCCCAAAGTTGTTTATTATAATAATTAATATAACGGGAGGTCCGGCGGGAGATGCTGTCTCTGGACGTCCATAAGTCGAGCGGGCCAGACGGTATTCCGGCAGTGGTGCTTAAGGGGTGTGCTTCTGAATTTTGTCCTGTTTTGACGCGCCTATTCGCGCTTTCCTATTCCACCCAAAAAGTCCCAGCTTCGTGGAAGACCGCCCACGTGCACCCAGTGCCCAAAAAGGGCGATAGATCAGACCCATTTAATTACAGGCCGATCGCCATCACCTCCCTCCTCTCCAAAATTATGGAGCGAGTGATTAACACGCAACTCCTGCGATATCTAGAGGGTCACGGTTTGTTGAGTGACCAACAGTATGGCTTCCGCCACAGTCGCTCAACGGGTGACCTACTAGTATATCTCACGCACCGTTCATCACTCGCCATCGAAAGTCAAGGTGAGGCATTCGCTGTTAGCTTGGATGTGGCGAAAGCGTTCGATCGGGTCTGGCATCGCGGTCTTCTATCGAAGCTTCCATCCTAACGACTGCCAGAGGGATTATGCAAATGAGTCGCCAGCTTTCTATCTAGCAGATGCATAACAGCCGTCGTTGACGGTGGCTGCTCCGAAAGCATGGACATTAATGCTGGAGTCCCGCAAGGCTCTGTGTTGTCCCCGACTCTGTTTCTTCTGCATATTAATGACATTATTTCTATTGAAGGCATTCATTGCTATGCAGACGACATCACTGGGGACACTTATTACACGGGCCGTGGTAATCTCCCTCGTTCCACTGAGGAGGAAAGTCGCGAACGACTTGTGTCTGAAATCGAGAGTACACTTCGCAGTGTCTCCGATTGGGGTCGACTAAACCTAGTCCACTTCAACCGCACTAAGACACAAGTGTGCGCGTTCACTGCTAAAAAAACTCCATTCGCTGTGGCTCCACAATTCCAGAACCCTCCCCTGAACATCTCGGAGAGCATTAGGATCCTTGGGGTCGATATTTCCAGCGACGTTCAGTTCCGTGGTCATTTAGAGGACAAGGCTAAGCTGGCGTCGAGGAAGCTCGGTGTGCTCAACAGAGCTAAGCAGTACTTCACATCGCAACAAAGGCTGCAACTTTATAAGTCGCAAGTTCGGCCACATATGGAGTACTGCTGCCACCTGTGAGCTTGAGCCCCTAGATACCAGCTAGGTCCTTTTGACGCGGCTTAGATTATTGTTATAAGAATTATTAAGAATTGTCGATGATCCCATGCTCACAAGCGGCTTGGAATCACTAAGTCTGAGGACAGACTTTGCCTCCCTGTGTGTGTTCTACCGCTTGTATAACGGGGAGTGTTCAGCAGAATTGTTCGACATGATGCCCACTTCCACCTTCTACCACCGCACCTCTCGCCATCGACGGGGAATTCATCCCCATACCTTGGAACCACAAAGGTCTCGCACTGTGCGCTTCCAAATGAGTTTTCTTCCGCGAACGCTCAGGCTGTGGAATGAGCTCCCCGTTGAGGTTTTCCCTGGAGAGTACAGCATGGAGTTCTTCAAGAAGGGTGTGAAAAGATTCCTGCAGGGTCGGCAACGCGCGAGTGATACCCCTGGTGTTGCAAGCGTCCATAGGCGGCGGTAACCGCTTACCATCAGGCGGACCGTATGCTTGTTTGCCACCCAAGTGGTATAAAAAAAAAAAAAAAAAAATTGGTTGAAGCTCTTGAGATTTCCTTTTTTTCGAATTCACGCTTGACCTTTTTTAATATACTATTACAATAATTTCGATAACGAGTATACGTTAATCGAATGATTTCGTTCTCTGGCTGCTTTTTTAACTTCTTGTGCAAGTGATCTCGGTTTTTCATACACTTTAACAGGCCCTTAGCAATCCAAGGCTTAAGAATTTGTTTACGTCTGGAGATGTTAATTAGTTTGGTGCAACAGTTTATCTTATGGTTTATAGTTTTATTAAAGAAAATAACCGCCTCATTTACGTCTTTCATCGTGAAAATGGGGGCTAAATCGGATTTGGAAAGCGCTGCATCAAGATCGTCATAATCTACTCGTTTAATAACCTGGACTGGTGACATCGTCTGATTAACAACAAGATTTAGGTTTAGCATCACAGTATAATGATCTGTAATGGTAGTATGTGAGACGCAGCATTTAGCCTGGAATTTGGTCTTTAAAATGACATGGTCGAGACAGGTTGAGTTATTGTTACAAGACACATGAGTTGGAATATTATGCGCTGGAAGCATGCTATGAGAAGCTAATAGGGTTAGATAATTTTGAATTTGGGGATCCTTGGAAGAGTCAGCAATGTCAAGGTTTAAATCGCCCGTCAGGATAATATTACTAAAGGAACATAGCAGAGAGGATATTGTTAAGCGACTCTAAAAAATCTTTTATAGCTTTGACACTTGGAGAGCGATATATAGCAAGAATAACTGTGGTTCGGTCAATTTTAATCATTAAACAATTCGCATCTAACAAAGTGGGTTCAGATATATTAAATGACAAACCGCGCTTATAGTAAACAACGACTCCTTCATTTTGAGTAAGGTTATTAGTAGTAGAAGCATGACTGTAGCCGTCTAATGAAGGGACGTTTAGATTTTTGCGTAGCCAACACACAGTCAATATGAGAAAATCCCAATCCACATTAGAACTGTTACGAGCTGGGGTTCGGGATAATTTAATGATAGCCGGTTGATACACTTTAACGACACTTTATTCTATACACAGAATAATTCCGGAAACTTGTACAATAAATCCGTACACTTCGCTACAATTCTATTCACTATAACACTGATCACTACAATACAGTTCTAGTAAAACACAGTAAACCCTAGGTACTGAAACACTTCTACTCTGTGTACACTACAACACAGTAACAGTAGAACACAGTAACAGTAGAACACAGTAAACACTAGACACTGATACACTTCTACTCTGTGTACACTACAATACAGTAACAGTAGAACACAGTAAACACTAGACACTGAAACACTTCTACTCCGTGTACACTACAACACAGTAACAGTAGAACACAGTAAACCCTAGGCACTGAAACATTTCACTAACACTGTAACACTCACTATAGTCACCGATAAAACACTTGTGATCACTCGCACTGAACTCAACTCACTAACTCTCAGACTCACTAAACTAACTGACTCTCTAAAACTGACTGCCCGTGCCCATCGGATACCGCCTTATATATGGCACCGGCACGACATACTAGATATCGGTGGAAGGCTCTAGATTGCCATTAAGATGTTCGTAGAATTGCCGTGTGAATGCATCCGCAGAACAATGGCCGGGCGACGAAAACAACTTGTTTACGTCCTTTCTTAATTGCATCCTTTTGTCTATATTTCCGGCTAAGTGTTGTAGCTTCGCATGGCTTTCACACGGCAAGACCTCCAGAACCTTCCATCGTAACACTGCCCCCTCCTTAGACGTGCTCGTCCCGAGCATCGTTAGATCCATGGTAGCGCGCCAATCGATCGACGTGGACGACCTTCGGAGCTCCTCGTGGTCCCTTTTGTATCCGGTATGTCACATCGATGCTCCTAGTGACAACCCGGTATGATCCATCCCATCTTGCTCGTAGCTTCGTAGATACTCCTTTCTTCCGTACTGGATGGTGAAGCCACACCAGGGATCCCCTGCTGAATCTAGGATTGTTGATGTTTCCGCCATAGCGGATCTTCATCTTTTCAGACTTCCGTTGACCGAATTGCCTCTTGTGACCGCAGAAGCCGTTCATTCTCATGCGCCCGTCACCCGCATAATCCGTCACAGAAATTGGAGGGTTCGGTATTCTAAGAGCTCCTCCAAAACCAGCAAGCCTCCTCGCTGTCCTGGCCTCTATCTTGGTCCTGTCCAGACTTGCTCTATCTGGACAATTAAACTGCAGGAAGCCCTTTTCTTTGACTGCCGTAATTTCGTTTCCAACATGAACAGTCAGCTCCTTATAAAGATGGGTTTGTTCCACTTTGTTGCACTTCAGCTGCTCTTGAAGTTGCACTTGCTCTTCCCGGAGTTGCACTTGCTCTTCCCGAAGTTGCACTTGCTCTTCCTGCAGTCGCACTTGCTCTTCCTGACATCGCACTTGCTCTTCCTGACATCGCACTTGCTCTTCCTGACATCGCACTTGCTCTTCCTGAAGTTGCACTTGTTCTACCTGACGTCGAACTTGCTCTTCCTGATGTTGCCCTTGCTCTTCCTGATGTTGCCCTTGCTCTTCCTGACGTCGCACTTGCTTTTCCAGACTTCGCACTTGCACTTCCTGATCGCACCTCTCCTGCTCTAGAAGCTGTTGTGTCTGCTCTTCCTGACTTCGCACTTGTACTTCCTTATCGTGCCTCAGTTGCTCTTGAAGCTGTCGTGTCAGCTCTTCCTGACATCGCTCTTGCTCTTCTTGAAGTCGCACTTGATCTTCCCGAAGTTGTACTTGCTCTTCCTGATGTCGCACTTGCTCTTCCTTATCGCACTTCAGCAGCTGTAGAAGCTGCCGTGTCTGTTCTTTCTGACGTTCTTCCTGACCTCGCCTCTGCTCTTCCCAACGTTCTTTCTGACGTTGCCACTGCTCAACCTGACGTCGCCACTGCTCTTGCTGACGTCGCCTCTGCTCTTCCTCACGTCGCCACTGCTCATCCTGACGTCGCCACTCGTCTTTCTGACGTCGCCACTCGTCTTTCTGACGTCGCCACTGCTCTTCCTGACGTCGATCCATCTCCTACAGCAACGCTATGAGCTCAGCTATGTCGGTAGCCGAAACTTGAGGATTCATTGGCGGTGCATTCCCAGCATCGCCAGTGGCCGTCGGCTCCGCAGCCTGCTGCTCTTGCTGCATTGTTTGGGTTGGACCCGGAGTGTCGTCTTTTGGTAGAACCGGCATAATTATCCCTCACTTCTGACACCAATTGTTACGAGCTGGGGTTCGGGATAATTTAATGATAGCCGGTTGATACACTTTAACGACACTTTATTCTATACACAGAATAATTCCGGAAACTTGTACAGTAAATCCGTACACTTCGCTACAATTCTATTCACTATAACACTGATCACTACAACACAGTTCTAGTAAAACACAGTAAGCCCTAGGTACTGAAACACTTCTACTCTGTGTACACTACAACACAGTAACAGTAGAACACAGTAAGCACTAGACACTGATACACTTCTACTCTGTGTACACTACAACACAGTAACAGTAGAACACAGAAAACACTAGACACTGAAACACTTCTACTCTGTGTACACTACAATACAGTAACAGTAGAACACAGTAAACCCTAGGCACTGAAACACTTCACTAACACTGTAACACTCACTATAGTCACCGATAAAACACTTGTGATCACTCGCACTGAACTCAACTCACTAACTCTAACTCAGACTCACTAAACTAATTGGCTCTCTAAAACTGACTGCCCGTGCCCATCGGATACCGCCTTATATATGGCACTGGTACGACATACTAGATATCGATGGAAGGCTCTAGACTGCCATTAAGATGTTCGTAGAATTGCCGTGTGAATGCATCCGCAGAACAATGGCCGGGCGACGAAAACAACTTGTTTACGTCCTTTCTTAATTGCATCCTTTTGTCTATATTTCCGGCTAAGTGTTGTTGCTTCGCATGGCTTTCACACGGCAAGACCTCCAGAACCTTCCATCGTAACAGAACGCATTAACAATGTTTGTAATTGGTCAAAGTTGTGGTTTATACTTCTTATATTTTGCAAGAGTAATTTTAATGATCGTTGCTCCTTATTAAATAATTTGGCACAGCTATCTATATAACATATACTACAGGTCGCTAATGTAAGATTATCCAAGTCATTTGCTAAGTCTTTATTTATATCATGCATTGTTAATATTGTTACGATGGAAGGTTCTGGAGGTCTTGCCGTGTGAAAGCCATGCGAAACAACAGCACTTAGCAGGAAATATAGACAAAAGGAGGCAATTAAGAAAGGACGTAAACAAGTTGTTTTCGTCGCCCGGCCATTGTTCTGCGGATGCATTCACACGGCAATTCTGCGAACATCTTAATGGCAGTCTAGAGCCTTCCACCGATATCTAGTATATCGTGCCGGTGCCATATATAAGGCGGTATCCGATGGGCACGGGCAGTCTGAGCGAGTCAGTCAGTGAGTCAGTCAGTTTAGAGAGTCAGTGAATCAGTGAGTCAGTTAGTTAAGTGAGTGAGTTGAGTTAGTTAGTCAGTTCTCTACGAGTTCAGTTCGAGTTCACTCCGACCTTACTCCGCGAGCGAGTGTGATAGTGACAAGTGATTACAAGTGTTGTATCAGTGTCTTTAGTGTAGTGTACACAGAGTAGAAGTGTTTCAGTGTCTAGTGTTTACTGTGCTCTACTAGTACTGTGTTATAGTGATCAGTGTTATTGTGAATAGAATTGTAGCGAAGTGTACGGATTTATCGTACAAGTTTCCGGAATTATTCTGTGTATAGAATAAAGTGTCGTTTAAGTGCATCAACCGGCTATCATTAAATTATCCCGAACCCCAGCTCGTAACAATATGGATATTTGTTACATATTCTGAATTCACGTTTGAGCTAGACCAGTAAGAGTAAAAGGTCATTAATAGTAAACAATTTATGTGACTAACCTGTAAGATGTTGATTTCCCAACCAATAAACTGATGTTTTAGACGATTTTTTGTTATAATATGTGATCTGTAAGAATGAAGTGCCAAGTAGAGTGTAAATAGTAAGATTGTGTA
The DNA here is from genome assembly GCA_016069955.1 of Drepana arcuata. NCBI lineage: Eukaryota > Metazoa > Arthropoda > Insecta > Lepidoptera > Drepanidae > Drepana > Drepana arcuata. The sequence goes on along the minus strand of JACCPG010008350.1, from coordinate 2,253 downwards.
GTGTGTAAGTGCATATGTGGTTGTTGAATGTGTCTTAATAATCAGAAAGTATACAGAGAAATAGTGTATATTACAATTTAACTTATAAGCTAGTCATTTTTTTATGCTTAGGTTATGAATATCCTCTTCGCAATTGATACGAATCATTGGCAGGCCTTCTTTCTCGCGGATGTAAACCTTGACGTACGCAATCCAACAGCCAGCATAATGATGCGTTTTAGCATGCTCCCGAGCTAAGAAGTATAAGCGCCTTGTGTTGGTGGTTAGATTATCCGCAACATAGACAGGTGTAGGTGTAATGTTTTGTGGCTTCTTTTATTAATACACTGGTACTCGATGCGCATTGGCCGGACGGCTGTTAGGGCGTGCCCCCGAGGCGACGCGCACCAGTCCGTCCCCGCTGGTGCGAAAAATTCTGCACAGTGCGGCGATGGGGACCGCCACCCATCACGCGGAGTGTCTCACGGCGGGAAGTGGAGTGTGGAGTGTAGGATGGGTGTATGGAATGTAAGAGGAGGTATGGCTGATACGATGAACGAATTGATCGATGTTATGACAGAGAGCGAGTTAGATGTTGTGTGCTTGTCTGAAACCAAGCGGAAGGTTAGTGGAGTAGACGAGCTTCCGGGCGGGAGTTTAGTGCTGTGGTCAGGAGTGGCAAACACCGAGCACGCCTGCCAGGGAGTGGGAATTCTACTATCCAGCCACTTGGCAGAATGTATGATAAGTTATGATGCGGTGAGCCCCAGACTTATTTGGGCTCGCTTTAAAATAGGCCTTACCCGACTGTTTTTAGTCGCGGTATATGCTCCGATGGCCTCAGCGGACACTTGCGACCTGAATAAGTTCTGGGAATGTGTGAGTAATGTTCTAGAGACGAAAGAAGGGAATGAAAAGCTGATTATTTGTGGTGATCTGAATGGATGAGTCGGGACAGCCCGTAAGGATTACGAGGCAGTACTCGGCAAGTATGGTGATAAGAGAGTGAACGAGGCAGGCAAGCTGATATTAGATGTATGCATGGAGAGAGACCCTTTTGTGGCGAACACCATGTTCGACCACAAAAGGATTCATCAGTATACATGGGAACGGAAAAATGAGCGAAGCATGATAGATCTGTTTCTAATAGATCAGCGACTCAGAACACAGGTGATGGACACCAGGGTGTATAGGGGAGCTGACCTGGGAACGGACCACTTCCTAGTTATAACTAGGATAAGAGGTCTGTTCGCGGGCTGGCGATCCCGCGCTGGGGTCCCTGTTCTGCAGTCGCAGACCGCATCAAAAGCTGGAGGCTTCAAGATGCGGCTATTAGAGACAGATATCAAGAAAGGGTATCTGAACAGCTAGCCTGTGCACCGAAAGATGTGTTTGAGAGTGTCGATGTTTGTTGGCAGTTCCTTAAGTCCAGCATATTATGCGCCGCGAAAGAGGTTTGTGGCATTTCGAAAGGGCGGACAACCAAAAATGGCGATGGTTGGTGGGATGAAGTGAAAGAAGAAGTTAAAAAGAAGAAGGATGCAAGGCAAGACATTTTGGCTATGTCCAGCTCAAGTGAGAGTATGAAAGAAAAGATGAAAGAAAAATACCGCCTGCAAAAAAATCGTACGAAAGAGATAATGGCTCAGAAGCGTGAGAGGTTCCAAATGACTGTAGACGAAAAACTGTCACAGAATTTCAAGGACAATGCAAAACTTTTTTGGAGGGAAGTTAAGAAGTCCAGAAATTGTGTTACAGCTAGTAGTAGGATGAATGTGATTTTCTCGAAGGACAATAACATACTGACCGACAAAACAGACGTCCTCAGGCGATGGAGTGAATTTTACAAAGATATGTATGATGATGATGCCGCTGATCTACTCACAGAGCTGCCTCCAACAGAATCTGTCGAGGATCCTATAGCGGATAAAACAAGTATGGGAGAGATTGTAAGTGCGATAAGAAGTCTGAAATGTGGAAAAGCTGCGGGAATAGATGGGATTACGGCTGAGATGATCAAGTACGGTGGACCAGCGGTCTGGGACGTCATCTATTTGCTATGCAATCTTTGCTGGGAAAAGGGTGATATTCCGGACGACTGGAGGCGAGCAGTCATCGTGCCTTTCTATAAAGGAAAGGGATCACGATTGGACTGCTCAAACTACAGAGCCATCAACTTGGTCAGCTTAGCTAGTAAAGTGTATACGAAGATCCTGACGATAAGAATGCAAGAGCGATCCGAAAGATTTCTCTGGGAATCCCAAGGTGGATTTA
>JACCPG010008349.1:0-41311 GCA_016069955.1 Drepana arcuata | reverse complement strand
AGAATAATTTAAGAGAGGTAGGGCATAACGGGTTTCCCGTTCAAATTCGGTAGAACCCTTACCCGGTAGAACCTTATAGAAGTCCGTAGCCAAATAACACAATTTATTGTGTTGTGTTCCTACGTGGTGAATAAGGTTTCCAGTAATGAGCTCCTTGGGGAGGGGGGAGGATTGTTATATTGTGTTGGAAGCAGAGGGATTAAACCTTATGCTGCCAACACAGTATAACTCTCCGAACACAGAGTGGCAACGCGCAAGTGATACTTCGGTATCTTGAGCGTAAATAGGCTACGGTAACCGTTTCCCATCAGGTGGGCCGTATGCTTGTTTGCCACTCTTGTTGTATAAAAAATAATAATAATAATAATTTTCACTTATTCAGGATCGTCAATAAGGTTTCTCTCGCAGAGAAGAAGCAGAATAAATCCTAATAATACAAACATCATCTATAAAGATGTGAGGAAGTTTTTCCCTTTCACGCAAAAACTACTGAATTTTAACGAAATACGTTCTGAAAACCTATTTTCAGTTCTTTTGTTTTAATGGTGGATGACGATCAAGGATCTTGAAGAAATTTTATTGAATGGAAATGTTAGAAATTGCACGCAAAGAAGGGCTGTAATCCTAACAATGCGATTGTAAAAAAATTTGACTTTTCCAATAATTAATATAGAATATTTTTGTCAATAAGTATTTTCATATCAGACCTAAATAAGCCGGGATAAAATATTTTATTCTATTTTATAATTCACAAAATCAAAATGAAATGTCTTTTTCAGGCTAATATTGAAGGAGATCCCGAAGGAAAGTTTCCCTGCGAATTACGATCCAATGATCGTTAACACAACGGTTATTGAAACGGAACCAATTCCTGGAATGAAGGTTTAATATTTACTTCCCTTAACGAGACTACAAGAAATCAATACAAATACTCAGACAAAACGGCAAATTTGAAAGCTCTTTGCCTTTTTATAGATTAAGGTTGAAACACCTTCCTACAAGGATTTTCAAAGGAGTAGACACATCCCTGGAGGGACAGTAATAGCGACACGGGCCGTACTACACATAAGTCTTACTTACTCTTGACGACCGTCTGGTCTAGTGGTTAGAGCTCCTGACTGCGAAACTTGATGTCGCGGGTTCGAATCCCGCTGAGGGCAGATATTTGTGTTATGAACACGAGCATTTGTACCTTAGTCTTGGATGTCCTATGTATTTATGTATATATCTTTCTATATAAGTAAATATATCGTTGTCTAGTTACCATAACACAAGCTTTGCTTAACTTGGGACTAGGTCAATTTGTGTGGAATTGTCCCAGGTATTTATTTATTATTTATTTATTACTCTATCCTTATTGTCCCTACTGTGTATTCTAGCTCATGAAGTGAGAAAACTATTAGTGATTAAGCTAGATTATCATTTTGAGTGTAATCAAAATGTCAAACTAATAATACAAGAGCAGAATAAAATTACAGTAGCCAGGCATGGCAGTGAATTCCTCATTTTGACAACAATAATACAAGTCAATCGTTTTACGTAAGAGTACGTCGTCTTACGTAGCAAAGGAACCAAAACCGGTTTGTTTAAAAAACCGGTGAGATCGTTTCGCCGTTTCTCGACTTGGTAACGATGGTAAGGGTGATTTTTTTTCAAGTGTTATTATTCAATAGTTTTATGAGTTGAATCTAAATTTCTTTATTTTCAAATTGATGATATTCGCAGACACGATCCCGAGAGGTGTGCGAAGTGGTGTGCTTGCAGCTGGAGGTGTGGTGGGAAGTGGTTCCAGTAAGATTTGTGCTGGATCCTCCAATCCTTCCAGTGTTCCATTCCAGGAGGTAACCCGCATATTCATAGCCACAGGCATTTAATCCGTGTGCATTATAACCGTGCAATTCAACTAAAATTATTTAGATTAAGATGAAGATGCAGAAAAAAATATATTTTACATTATTTTACTTGGAGTTATTGTTAACGTGATGTCGTCAAAATCTCAGAGAATAATTTAACCATTCATATTTTCCTATTAATAATATTTAATTAAGAATAAAAGAGCCGTGGTGGCCGAGTAGTTCGAGCAATTGCCTGCGACGCAAAGGTCGCAAGTACGAATCCCGACTTTACCAATGAGTTTTTCGGAACTTAAGTACAGTGATTAGTCACACCACGAGCTTTACGGTGAAGGAAAACATCGAGAGGAAACCTGCATAAGTCTGAGAAGCAATTCAAAGGCGTATGTATAGTCGTGCTTGAGTAACGGCGATGCACTCGCCATCTGTCACGTTGGCACCTGATATACCTCTGGCGGAAAGTGGGTGTCTGGGTATTACCTATACACCTCTGCCTACCCCTTCAGGGACCCTTGTGGGAAGGCGTGAGGATATTATGATTATTATTTATAATTAAGAATAATGGATATTTAAGAATAATAGTCTTTTGCTACCGTGTAACATTATCTGAGGCACAGGCGGCTACAGACTCGCCTATTTTCACGTTTCAGTAGGAATGTGAAGGTTTTTAGTCCATATATTCAAATATGGATTTTCTACAGACTCTCTTCTTTGGAAGTGAAATTACGCGCGACCCAGTTGTACGGCTGCGAAGGCATCAGGCATACCTGGATTGTGCCAGAAAACGCCCCGCCACTGCAACCTGGACGACTCACGCCTGTGAATTCCATTCCTGTGTCCCTGAGACTGCCTCTCGCAGTCATCCCTAATGAGTGCCCTGAATTTGATACTATAACGTAAGTGCTAAGGTAACAGATGAAGTAATACGTGATACACTTATCGCGCTCTGCGGCTAAGACCGCGAAATTTTTTTTCTTATCTAAACTCATATCTTATGTGTTACAGCTACTAAATCTATCTCTATGCCAGATATCATCCAACTTCATTCAGCTGTTCTTTTCACAAGTATAATTTTACTAAGATGGATTTGAATTATATATTATGACGAATGAAGAGTGATGGAATGTTAACAAAACAGATACACAATGGATAAGTGTCTGCATTAAAAGCAAAGCAAGATTACGTTCCACTAAAGAACATCTAATTGAGGGTACAGTCAACGTAAACAGTACTCGAAACCAGCGAGTATGCATGAAGAGACTGATGAATATGAATGAAGCTAAATAAAAAGAGTTTTGCTAATCTCGAGAGAACTGGCGCTATACTCTCTCTGCCTACCACGGGACGGATTAGTTGTGATAATAATTCTGTACCTATATGTATAGATATTGAACTAAAAAATATGTTTTTTTTTTATACAACCAGATTGGCAAACAAGCATACGGCCCACCCGATGGAAAACGGTTACCGCAGCCTATTTACGCTTACAATACCGAAGTATCACTTGCGCGTTGCCACTCTGTGTTCGGAGAGTTGTACTGTGTTGGCAGCATAATGAGACTAATCCCTCTGCTGCCAACACAATACAACAATCCTCCCCCACCCCAAGGAGCTCATTACTGGAAACCTTATTCACCGCGTAGGAACACAACACAAAAAATTGTGTTATTTGGCTACGGACTTCTATAAGGTGGAGGTCCTGCCCCAGTCGGGCAGCTCAAAATTCGAACGGGAAACCCGTTATGCCCTACCTCTCTTGTAACGTAATTCAGTAGTACCCTGTTGATAACAACGAGAGACACACACGTCAGACGTGGCTTGTGCTGTCGGAAGCACCGTCATTAGAATCATCCCCTGTATGAATAATTCCTGATTTTTCCGTAGTGTGGTGGCCGCTGATGAAGAATGGCGGTCTGAATGCCAAGTAATCCGGCAATGTATGACTCGTCACCCGGCCTTGCGACCAGCCTGTGAGTGGCTCGGGATAGTGGCGCCGGGGAGTCACATGAATGCCACAATATCTGTCGTCAACGATACATACCAACATGTAAGTAATTGAAATCAAAATATTATTTAAAGGTTAACGAACTTTTCTTCCTGTAAACTCCTGGCTCGCTAGTTTGTCTAGTTGTACAACATTGTTGCACAGTTGCAAACAAGCATACTGACCACTTGTTGGGAAGCGGTTACCGTAGCCTGTTATACAGCTTATACATATATGTATACTAGTATACATTGGAGAGAGCCGTGGTGGCCGAGTGGTTCGAGCAGTTGCCTGCGACGCAAAGGTCGCAAGTTCGAATCCCGACTGTACCAATGTGTTTTTCTGAACTTAAGTACAGTGATTAGTCACACCACGAGCTTTACGGTGAAGGAAAACATCGAGAGGAAACCTGCATACGTCTGAGAAGAAATTCAAAAGGCGTATGTATTAGTCGTGCTTGAGTAACGGCGATGGACTCGCCATCTGTCACGTTGGCACCTAATATACCTCTGGCGGAAAGTGGGTGTGTGGGTATTACCTATACACCTCTGCCTACCCCTTCGGGGACCCTTGTGGGAAGGCGTGAGGTTATATTATTATTATTATATAGTATACATTGGAAAAAGTTTCGTGGCTTTAAAACATCAATCCAGCAGATTACCAAGTACCTACTAAAAGTGTAAAGTATATAAAACATTTCGAGTTGTCGAACAGCAAGCATGGAATTATGAAGAGGGGTGATCAAAAAAGGCCTTCGAGATTCAATGGTGCTCGTTTATATACCCTGCCTTACCCAATATGCGTGATCCGACTGGTCTGTCAGCACTTAAACCTATAGATATGCTGGTGGGCCGAGGGCTTTCGTTGGTGGGGTGAGAACGCTCCTAGCCCCGCGTGTATCGGCCGCCCTCCGTGCGAGTTCTGCCAGGAAATGTCCTGCACTTGCGCCATGGTGAGACCAGCTCGCGGCTCCTTAGCTCACGGCGACGCCTGTGACATTCACTACGATGTTAATGCTCCCTGTGTGAGTACTTTCATTATCAACACTTTATTAAAAAATGTAATTCAAACTGACTTTAGGCACGTCAGAATGACAAAGTTTTCTTATATAAGCCGTTGTGGCCGAGTGGTTCGAGTACTTGCCTGCGACACAAAGATCGTAAGTTGAAATCCCGACTGTACGAATGAGTTTTTCTGAATTTAAGTACAGCGATTATAGACACCAACAGTGAACTTGACAACCAAAGTACGTCTATATAGACGTACCTACTTGCGAATGTTGCTATCAGCATTTATAACTGTTTAGCTGCCATCAAACAAAGGGTTTATTCACATTAAATGTAGTTGTACGTGAAACATACGTACGTTTGAGAAGGATTCAAAAGTCGTATGTACACGCCATTTGTAAAGCTTGTGGTGTAAAAATAAGGACTCAGGCATTTGTAAATTAGGGATTCGGATTTGTTACCTATGCGTCGTAGGTGACCGCTTGAACCACTTGGCCACCAAGGCTCTGCTAGTACCACAATCTTCAATATATTAAGTCTTGTGAATTCTTCTTAAGACATTTAAATGTAGGCAGTTGTTGTATTCGGAAGCTCTATATAATATATCGTGTTATCTGCAGGCGGATGGCTGCGTTGCCACCCTCATAAACACCAAGCGTACGAGCCCGGACGTGGCCAGGGTGCCCACCTCAGCTGCTACCAGTGCCAGGGCATCGCTCATAGCATATCGTGTTCTGGCACCGAGCCTCATTTTGAGGATCCTACCGTGTACTGACCAGAATAAATGTCACAGTGAGTTGAAACCTTATACCGCAATTGTGTACAGACTTCACGGCGCCATCACTCACCATCTGTCATGTACCAAAATATATCTACGGCGGAAAGACAGTGAATTTACACCCCTGCCTACCCCTTCGGGCTATTCCTCTGGGCATGTTAGCTAGTTATGGCTACATATTTTTGGTGAAATTATAAGTAAAATTATTTTGAATGTTAAAAAAATTTTAAATATATTCAGACTATGTTTTCTTTCCAAAGCTGGTAATTGCGCTCTTGACTCAAACGTTATAAGGAGCAAGTTGGGAACAGCAATACTACGGCCGCTGAAAGCATTGGTTCTAACAAGGAGAACGTGCTACAGATTGCGGTTTACTAACGTCACACCTTTACCTACAACAGTACGCTGGGAGAAAGCTTTAGGTAATATTACCATTACATAAAATTACCACAGCATTAGATTAACACTGAACTTAATGTTTCGATCAGCTTTGTTGTGTTACCAGATAACGATGCTCCTGAGCAGTGTTGTATTTCTGTAGTGAGCAAGATTTCTCTGTCATCGCGCACTAGCCACCTGTCACGTTGGCAACTAAAATATATCTCTGGCTGAATGTGGGTGTATGGGTATTACCTATACACCTATGCTTACCCCTTCGGGGACCCTTGTGGGAAGGCGTGAGGGTATGAGCAAGATTTCTTGGCCCATTTGTAACGGTCCAAGGATCATTATTATAGCAGGACCCTGCTTCTGTAAGCACTGCCTAAATTAAAGGCTGTAAGAGCTCCAAAAACTGGCAGGGAGCTGGCATTTATATATTTGGTACTAAACGCGAGATCCTGTCTTGACCTGCTCGTCTTAAGTTGCATATTACAATAGGTTTCTATGTTATTCTTGTTCATATATTACTAATATCTTTCTACCTTACTATCTTACTAATATTATAAATGTGAAAGTTTGTAAGTTTGGATGTTTGCGGTTCTTTCACGGTAAAACGGCTGAAATGATTTGGCTGAAAGTTGAAATGGTGGTTGGTAGCTTATACTTAGGAATAGGGAAAATAACTTTCTTATTTTTTTTTTATTTATTTACTCACAAAGCATTTCTTATACTTAATCTAGTGACCAGAGTCTCCTTTTAAGCAAGGATGCCTGTGTTATGAGACTCCGCTCTTTATTTCGACTTTGTTCTTTTTAATTTCGAAAATTCAAAGTACTAATATTATAAAGTATGATGCTCTTTCACGGCATAGCGGCTGAACCGATTCTAGCAGGAAAATACATAAGCTACTTTTACGAACTCCGCGCGGGCGAAGCCGCGGGCATAAGCTAGTAAACAATAAGTTGTCGACCTCATTAGGAGGCGATAGTGAACCTTATCAACCTAACAATAATATAGAGTTATTTTTACAGAAGGCAGCAACGTTTTAAGGGTCATTTTCATTCCTGCCATGTTCTACATTGGCCCACATGAGCAAGTTGAAACAAAGGTAAAGTATAACTGCTCATACTCAAGAGTGATTCAAATATGACATCAATTTTTTTTTATTATTACAAATATGACTCGCTAAATTCATATATATATATAATACTGCTCCGCTCCCTTGGTAGTCCTCCCTTGTAGTCTCGCCGATATTATTTTAAATTAATAAGATATGATGGCAACCTTGTAAAGATCTGAAAAAATTATAATAAAAAAAACGTAGGTATATTATTCAACGTAAGAGGCAGGCAACACTTATTGAACTTAAAATTTCTTCATGAAATTTCATGAAACAAATCCTGCCAGGAGAGAAAACGGAGAAGTAAAATCCAAAGTTTTCTTTATTAACAATGTTTCCATTTTTACATGTAGATAGATTTAATTGTTCACGTAATTTTGTTCAAAAAGCTCATACTATTATTTATATATTCTTCCCACATGGATGGATGCAGGGGTAGGCACACTTTTCGTCTCAAGATAGGTAGCGCATAACGGGTCTCCCGTTTGAATTTGGAGCTGCCCGACTGGGGCAGGACCTCCACCTTATAGAAGTCGGTAGCCAAATAACACAATTATTTGTGTTGTGTTCCTACGCGGTGAATAAGGTTTGGGGAGGGGGAGGATTTAACAATCCTCTCTTGGCAGCAGAGGGATTAGTCCCATTAAGCTGCCAACACAGTATAACTCTCCGAACACAGAGTGGCAACGAGCAAGTGATACCTTGGTATTGTAAGCGTAAATAGGCGGTGCCCGTTTTCCATCGGATGGACCGTAAGCTTGTTTGCCACTCTTGTTGTAAAAAAAAATTTTAAAAATTGTTGCCATCTTGACATGAATTATAAGCGTACTTAAGATCGGAAAAACTCATAAGTAGTAGGGATTCAAACTTGTTCAAATTCAAAAATGTTTTTATACAACTCTCGCACCACTATAAGTTTTGATAATAGTAATTTAATAATAATATAATATATCCTCACGCCTTCCCACAAGGGTCCCCGAAAGGGTAGGCAGAGGTGTATGAATTACAGTGATTAGTCACACCACGAGCTTTACGGTGCCAACGTGACAGATGGCGAGTCCATCGCCGTTACTCCAGCACGCCTATACATACGCCTTTTGAATTTCTTCTCAGACGTATGCAGGTAATTTAATCTTAAGATAATACACGTTAGATAATTAAACTGCCTTACGTAACTTTAAATGACATTAAATTCAGATTAATGAGATTCAGTCGAAAGTTCGACACTTCGCTATTTTGAGCTAATACAATTTTGGCCACGATGCGACTCGTCCGTTAATTCTAATTAGAAGCTCCTAATAGATATTGAGTACGAAATAATTTAGTGTTCCTTGGACAAACTCTTACTCTGTAATTTTGTTGAATGCATAGCGTACTTATTATTATTAAACAAATCATTCGTAATCATGAATTTTAAACTAATAGGTAACTTTCACAATGAAATTTCTGAAAACAAGATAAATATAATAATAATATATCCCCACGCCTACCCATAAGGGTCCCCGAAGGGGTAGGCAGAGGTGTATAGGTAGTAGCCACACACCCAATTTCCGCCAGAGATATATTTTAGGTGCCAAAGTGACAGCCGTGGTGGCCGAGTGGTTCGAGCAGTTGCCTGCGACGCAAAGGTCGCAAGTTCGAATCCCGCCTGTACCAATGAGTTTTTCTGAACTTAAGTACAGTGATTAGTCATACCACGAGCTTTACGGTGAAGGAAAACATCGAGAGGAAACCTGCTTACGTCTGAGAAGAAATTCAAAGGCGTATAGTCGTGCTTGAGTAACGGCGATGGACTCGCCATCTGTCACGTTGGCACCTAATATACCTCTGGCGGAAAGTGGGTGTGTGGGTATTACCTATACACCTCTGCCTACCCCTTCGGGGACCCTTGTGGGAAGGCGTGAGGATATATTATATTATATATTATATTATTATATTAAAGTGACAGATGGCGTGTCCATCGCCGTTACTCAAGCACAACTATACATACGCCTTTGAATTTCCTCTCAAACGTATGCAGGTTTCCTCTCGATGATTTCCTTCACCGTTAAGCTCGTGGTGCAGGCAACTATTCGAACCACTCGGCCACGGCTTTTGAAACAAGATGCTGGGAGGAAAAATATATAATAACCTATTTAAGCTTAAGAACACGTTAAAATATAAGCCTTTTCGTGCTTGACCAGTTTTAAGAAGTTTTGATTACTTAGAGGCCGAGGGGTGGCGCGGCATCGGCGTGAAACAAAGAGTTATGTCAACATTCTCATTAAAGCTATCTCAAAGATAAGGCCCTATTTATTAGCTGGTGGCACGTCACTCGACACGACTGCTCCACATTTATTATCCTCCAATTTAATTAGACTCGTATTTGAAGATCTCGCTTATTGAGTTGGCCGTGCCGTTATTTTAGGCGGTTATTATATTAATTATTAAGGCGTGTTCTAATTAAGGTTACGCAATCATACGCTGACTAGTTAAGAACGGTTACCTTTACATCGTCACGCCCTTACGGGGTTGGTGGACAGAGTAGTGAGTCGTCCACATTACAACATATTAAAAAAGAAGTCCCCCGCCACGTGTCTGCCTGTTTGTTCGCGATAAACTCAAAAACTTCTAAGCTAATTTTCACGCGGTTTTCACCAATAGATAGAGTAATTTATAAGGACGGTTTAAATATATTTTTTAAGTATAGACTTGTTAAGGTTTTGTGTAAATTGGTCGTAGAAAAACATGCAGGTATAATAAGGCTTATATACACATGCTTATGTACTTTTTCGATGTTTTATAAGTGTCCACCTGGGCCTATGTGAAATAAAAATATTTTGATTTGTTTTGATTTTGACTCTTTGTTGCCAGCGTCCATAGGCGGCGGTAACCGCTTACCATCAGGCGGACCTCATGCTTGTTTGCCACCCGTGTGGTATAACAAAGACAAGTTAATAAATAATGAAACTACTTTTTTCCAGATAGTTCTAGAAGCCCGCAAGGTTTGCGGCCGCCGCCTGTACGTGTTCAAGGCGAACGTAGACAAAGCCTACAAGCCGATCTACTTGGTTATCGATGCTGCCATCGCTGTAAGTATAAAGCAATTATTTGGAACATTTCTGAAAAACTTGATTCAGCCAGTCATGTCCTGGTGGAACTTGATCATTAGCTGAGGGCCTTAAATTATATTTCATTGGTAGTTGTTTACAAAACATATCATTTATTTATTTATTTATTTATTTATTTTACTTTAGTTAAAACGGTATACACCAATCACATTAACTAAAGGACTATGTAATTAACAATACATAAAAAAATATCTTATCTAGGATCCTAACATGCTTCGCGCTCACAAAACTTCATGCATTCCGACAGTACTTTCATCCATTCATCCGCAAACAGATCGCACTCAGGATTGTGATTTAAGAGAGCGTTGAGCGCGGTGAGGACTCGCGGAATGGGAGATTGGGCTCGCGCCACAGTGCGTGAGAGCGGTACATCAAATAAATTGTGTTTCCGCCCCCGAAGGTAATTATTGGGCACGAAAAAACGACAAAGCTCGCTGTTCAGGTTTGGGGCGTCTATTAGCCCACGAAATACCTTACAAGCCTTAACAATCTGGACATAAGCTCTTCGAACCTCCAACGTATGTGATAACCCAGCTAATAATCTATAAAAATAATATATAATATAATAATATATCCTCACGCCTTCCCACAAGGGTCCCCGAAGGGGTAGGCAGAGGTGTATGAATTACAGTGATTAGTCACACCACGAGCTTTACGGTGAAGGAAAACATCGACAGGAAACCTGTATACGTCTGAGAAGAAATTCAAAGGCGTATGTATAGTCGTACTTGAGTAACGGCGATGGACTCGCCATCTGTCACGTTGGCACCTAATATACCCTATACAATAAAGTATTACCTATGCACCTCCGCCTACCCCTTCGGGGATCCTTGTGGGAAGGCGTAAGGATATATATTATGGTAAAATTACCACACAAATTAAGCAAAGCTTGTAGTATGCGTATAAGACAATTATTATTATTTATATATATATTTATATACTTACATACATGCATACCTACATATGACATCAAATACTTACATAGTAACATTCATGTTTATCATACAATTCTTATTTCTATGTCAATATATTTCTCCTGATTTTAGTGTCTTCTTTACATTCAACGTAAGCAGGTTCCTTATACAGTGTACAAAGCCGTTAAGACACGATTTCACCAAAATCCGCCCCCTGGGGCATGAAATGAGGCTAAGTAACAACAAAATTGTCGACTCGTGCGAGTCTGCTGGGTAGGATAATGTAGGATACCAATTGAACGTTCTGCTTGTCTCGTCACGAACTTTCTTTATTCCGAATAGGTTTAGGTTAAATTTCGTAAATATTTGTTTTTTCTCTCATCCCACAAGAGTCACTAAAAGGGTAGGCAGAGATTTCAAGGTAGAACCTACACATCCACTTATGATAGACGGTGAGTCCATCCCCGATACTACAGCACAACTATTACATATATCTTTGAATTCCTTCTCAAACGTATGCGGAGTTCTTCTTGATCCTATACCGTTAAAAGTTCGATGTGTGCCTAATCACTGTACTTACAAAACGCATTGGTACAGTCGGGATTCAAACTTGCAATCTTAGTGTGACAGGCGACTGCTACAACCACTCGGCGACCACGGCTTAAGAGTAGTAATAATTATTACTTTTATTACTTACTAGCTGTGCCCGCGACTTCGTCCGCGCGGAAAAGTGATGTTAAGCAGCATTTAATTTTATTTTTATTTTACCCCTATTTTTATTTTTTAAGGGTAAATTTTTAACAAACTTAGAATGTAATATTAATTTATATGTAATCAATAGCCTAAAAAATAAGTTTCAATCTTCTAGCTTAAAAAATGACGAAACTTTTTATCCCCTATTTCAACCCCTTACAACCCTTTTTCGCATTAAAAAGTAGCCTATGTCCTGCCTCAATCTCTTGGCTATCTCTGTACCAAACTTCATTTAAATCGGTTCAGTAGTTTAGGCGTGAAAAGGTAACAGACAGACAGAGTTACTTTCGCATTTATAATATTAGTAGGGATAAATAGTTAATGAACAGTCCAGAAACAACAGATACCCAAAACCTTTACAAAATGGAACCTGAAACTAGCCTTTTCAGAAAATATCTAGACACAAAAAATTATGGAGGGTGATTAATTAGTATATAAATCAAACCACGACATAGTAGTATCCTTCCCGTTAATTTTAATAGAAAGCGCTTTAAAATTGTGTCTTGTAAGGGCTATCACATTCCTCATTTTGCTTGAGGGCGGAATATCTTTAGCATTTTTTCCTCGACTTGCGGCTCTTTTGGACAGAGCAGTGAAACTCTCATTTTACCTAGAATAAACCCTTTAGAAAGTGTCAAATTTCATTTTGCCTCGGATTTCTTGATTTTAATAAATTTACCTTTGTCACAGCTTAAAAATATTTTTAGTCTTCTCAGAACTCTGGCAAAAAAGTCTTGTGTTAAATTGCTGTCGAGGCTTTTATTTATGGAAGAGTTGTCAGAGTCGAGTTTTTCACACTGGTTTTATACGGGTTGATTTATTTACAGAAATTTGCGAAGACTTTTTACCAAATGTTATAGATAAATTAAGTATTTCTCAATGCGTGAGATAGATCAAGGCAAAGTTCTAATGCGTTCTTACAAGCAAACAATCTCCAGGTGTATATTTATATATCTACTAGCTGTGCCCGCGACTTCGTCGTTGTGGACGGCTTTTTTATCTTTCGTAAAAATGATTTTTTTTACAATAAAAAATATTCCCTGTGACTTCTAATTCCTCCAAAAATATGCTTTCCGCCAGAGGTATATTAGGTGCCAACGTGACAGATGGCGAGTCCATCGCCGTTACTCAAGCACGACTATACATACGCCTTTGAATTTCTTCTCAGACGTATGCAGGTTTCCTCTCGATGTTTTCCTTCACCGTAAAGCTCGTGGTGTGACTAATCACTGCACTTAAGTTCAGAAAAACTCATTAGTACAGTCAGGATTCGAACTTGCGACCTTTGCGTCGCAGGCAACTGCTCGAACCACTCGGCCACCACGGCTCTTTGATTATGACATATTATGATGATCACATATTATAAAAACATATATTTCTTTAAGATAAAAAATACCTGTATACATTGTATACCAAATAGTGTTCAAAATTACTAATCTATATTTTGTATAAACATATTAAACAAACAAAAAGAACTGTTGGTTTCAGATAAGATTATTCTCTTGAGATGGACTAATCTTGACAATTCATTGGATTTTTTAATCTTTATTTCCACGTTGCATTTATCCACAGTTTCTCCTAAATTTACGGCGTATCCTTACCTTCATTTACCTCCTTTGAGTCCAGTGAAAGATCCACATTTGACAACGTCACAAGAGTCACGACGATCAGTCTCGCAGAGCCTTACATACGTCATCATTCGTCTTGTTAAGCGGAGGGCTGTTACCCACCGCAGTAAAAATAAAACCTATAATAAAAGGTTATTAAAAGTCAATATCATGGCTGAGTAGTTGCTAGCCTGTAATAGAAAGCATTTAATTTCGAATCTGGAATGTACGTACCAATTGTTTAAAACTTAAAGTGAGTTATTGATCGAGTTCGAGCTTTCCGGCGATGGAAAGCATCGTAAGGAAGCACGCAGTGTATTGTCATGCTTAATAGATGGCGATGGACTCGTCATATGTCACAATCGTACTTTAATTATGTCCGCAAAAAGTAGTTGTTATTACAACTAGTAGGAGGCCCCTTTGTGGATCTTTTCGGGCATTTGTGAAGATATAAAAAAATTATTATGATAAAAAAAATTATTCTGATTTTAAGCTGGGTAGCTCTGTATATATATATCTTGGAGTTTATCCACAAGGGTCCCCAAATGGGGAGGCAGAGGTGTAGGTAGTACCCATACAACCACCTGCCGCCAGAAATATATTATTTCGATGTTTTCCTTCACCGTAAAGCTCGCGGTGTGAGTAATCACTGTACCTAAGTTCAGAAAACTCATTGGTACAGTCGGGATTCTAACTTGCAATAAGGCTACCTTCGAATAATAATAATATTCTTTATTGTATACACACACACACACATCTACAAAACAAATAGTAACGACAAAAAACATGTAGTAGGCACAATAGGCCTTATCGCAAGAGCTATTTCTACCAGGCAACCAAAGTGAATTGAGAGATAAGAAATAGAGAAAAAAAGGCCCGAATAAATATCCAATTAAGATTTCAGACACCTAACTTAGTGAACAGGTTCTTTCTTAGATCTTGTAAGATGGAAAAAGTGTAAACGGCTGAGGTAGAGCATACGTTATAATTTGAAGCTGTATCAGCTAGCTGGTTTTATTTGTCTACTACGCTGTGATGAGTACTGATGTCTTGCTCATTAGGTTCCATTATGGCATCTCCATTTACGACAGATAGTAGCGTAATTATTCGCATGTGGCATTCACTGAATGGGTGCCATTATTCGCACTGATATCTCTAATTGAACTAAACGATATATAGCTATACGTTTTCCAATACGTTTGAGCGCGATTGTTTCTGAAACTGATTATTAATGGAAATGAGTATCATCTGTAACTATATCTTATTTAATCTATGTTACTATATTCGACCTCTATGTTTTCGGATACCATTAATGTGGTAGCGATGTTCGGTACAAGACGATGCAGAACACATTTTTTATACCCTTTAACCTATTGGACTGAAATTGGCGTGGTCATTTATAAAATCAATATGCACCCATTCACTTATAAAATATGTATACATATATGAATGTAGTATACTTAGACGTAATTAAGGAAGACCAAATCAAATCCATTGAACACTCATAGATTGGAACGTCAAGCGTACTCGCAACCGACACGTATAAAGATGAATTTGAATGATCCGGAAGAGTAAGCTGTCTCCCTTTATGTATAGGTGTGGATATAGACAAATAATTAGGCTGTATGTCGGTTGGACGTAAGCTCTTCTTTAATAAAAAAAAGTGAATGCCTCTTTGCACTATTACTGAACTGCGTTATGGGTTAAACATACCTCCCGCTGTAGAAGGTACAAGCCCTTATCCCGGAGCCAAATGACAGACAATATCCGGTCCCATGTCACCACTGTTATTAGTTTCGTGTGGAAGACACAGTATGGTATTGGCACACTCCCAAGTTCCGTGTTTTAGTTATAATAAGGTTTGGTTTTAGATCTACCGTATCTTTGAGATTAAATTTGACTTGAACTTAACGTTTAGTTGACACAAAGTTAACTATCACGTAAAGTAATTTAGCCTCTTCATTTTCTCAAGGTAGTATCACTGTCGATATACATATCACCACGCCGAATCTCTACTATGGTAGGCCGAGAGGGTAGAGCGCCAGTTCTCTCCAGACTTATGCTTCATGCATATCCTTGACGTTCATGCCCTTGTGTGAATTTTGTGAGTCCGAGCGATTTAATCTAGGTAGTTGGAACGTGGTCTTCCTCCAAATACTTACGCGATATATATCTTTTTCTTCATTCTTTCGATTCCCGCTGAGGGCAGATATTTGTGTAATGAGCACGAGTATTTGTATCTTAGTCTTGGATATCGTTGTCTAGTTACCATAATAATACAAAGATCGCTTATTTTGGGACAAGGTAAATTTATGTGGAATTTGTCCTATTGTTATTTGTTATTATTATTCTTACATACATATCATCACGCCAAGTCCCTAACGGGGTAGGCAGAGAGTATAGAGAGCCAGTTCTCTCTAGACTTACATACCTCTTTCGCTTCGTCCACATTCATCAGTCTCTTCATACATGCTCGTCGGTTTCGAGTACTCTTAACGTTCCCGTCCTTCAGAGTCCGATCTATTTGATCCATCTATATCATGATATCTATTTGATTTGATATTATTATTCTTATTATTAATCCTTTCTAATGTCTAAACCAACGTAACATTACTTTCGTCAACTTTTTTTATGACACAAATTCACGCCACCTTTGCAAATATTTTGATTATGGATCCGACCTAATATCGTCTTAGGCTTTATTCATCGGTACAAATTCCATACACTAACTAAAATATTAGTCGATGTCTAATCTGCAAGTGGGTTATAAACTTTATGATGAGTTCAATTCTAGGCCTCATCATGTAAATACAGACGTAGGCAATATCTTCCCTCAAAGGATTTCAAATGTTACAGCAAAATCAACATAATTCTAACCTATTGAAATGTGAAATCAATCATGTCGACCTCTGCTTTGTATCATAGACTTTGAATCTCGAAAGTTAATTAACGTGAACTTCTACCTGAGCTGATTTTGTTAGCAGTAGTTTGAGGCAATTGTATCCATTGAACTGTCTATTTACATTGTGTATTTTCCTTATTCAGTATTATTAATATTTGTTGAGAACTATCGGTTAGTCTGTTTTAATTGCATATACATACCGATTTGTTTGTTATAACTATATTTAATAATATTAATCATCTATTTTGGCATAGCCACATAAAATACCTTATCATAAAGTCCCTAAAAGGGTAGGCAGAGGTGTGTAGGTACCCCACGTTTCGCCAGAGTATATTTTAGGTGTCAACGTGGAGATGGCGAGTCCAAATATATGCGGGTTATCTCTCTATTTGTGACTAATCACTATACTTAAGTTCAGAAAAAATCATTGGTACAGTCGTGATTCCAACTTGCAATCCTTGTGCTGCAGGATAACTACTCGAACCGCTTGACCACCACGGCCTAATTAATCTTTTTTATCTTTCTTTTCGTTAACAGGGTATGGAACTGACGTGTGAGGTGCCTCTTGGTGGTGGAGAGAAAACGGATTCGTTTATGTTTATACGAAGGACTCAGGTAAGGTGTTCAATCAATCAATAGTTTCATAAGATCGCAGTTTGGGACGTAGGTGTCACTCATGGGCATCAGCACCCAGCACCTATTTCAATAACACCCGTACGTGTGGCCTCTGAGCCATCAACCCATTAAGTTTTGGGATGTGATATTACTCCTCACACCGCATGATTTATAGTAGTACCTAGTACCTAAGATTTAGAAGTGAATATGAAATCCGTATGCCTAGTATACGTCCCCCTAGGGTCCCCGAATGGGTAGGCAGAGGTATGTAGATAATACCCACAGACCCGCTTTTCGTCGGTGATATATTTAAAATGCCGTGACAGACACCAAGTCCAACCCCGTTTCTCAAGTACGACTATGCAGGTTTTGTCCCTGCGTTTTCCACCACAAAGCTCGTGGTGTGACTAATAGTAGTCGGGATTCAAACTTGCAATCTTTGTGTTATTATCCACATCACTGGGCTACGACGGCTTATTAGTTAGCATGAAAGTGGTTCCTTTGTCTTGAAGTTTTATAAAACAAATCTAGGAGGAACATTACAAGAACGGTAATGGCAGAGTTCTTCAAATAAACGGATAAGGGAATTTAAAAACTTGCGCTGGCATCATATTCCCAAGTGCCGGTTAACTTTATCTAGCTCTATCAACTAGGGTATCAGGGATGCACCGAGGTCCCAGTTTGTTCAAGAGCTAGTTTTCTTAAAGTTATTGACTCTTTTGTTCTTTGTTCCTGACTGTGAGTCCCGTCTTCGCATAAAATTCAGGTTTCTAAGAAAAGTTGCTACCAGAGGCAAATACTCTGATGCAACTTTTTTTTGGTTTGTTGTACATTGTAATGAGTAATGGACGAGTAGTTATTTTAACCACAGTAATTTATGATCTAAAAACACTTATAGTACAATGAACTTCGTAGCAAGGTTTATAGTGTTGTATCATTGTCGTAACCTGGTTGCGTCTGGAGAGAAATTGTAAAAAGGAAGGTACAGTCGAAATGAAAGGTAAAAGACACGCCGTCTTTCACTTTGACAATTACATACATACCTTCGGCGATATGAGTGTGTTATTATATCTTTGCCTACCCCTTCGGAAGACCCTTGGGGGACTCGTGAAAATTCCAAATATGGATTATTCATTCATGATTATTTTAATAATAATAATAATAAATAAATAAATACCTCGGACAATTCCACACAAATTGACCTAGTCCCAAATTAAGCAAAGCTTGTGTTATGGTAACTAGACAACGATATATTTACTTAAATATATAGATATATACTTAAATACATAGGACGTCCAAGACTAAGGTACAAATATTCGTGTTCATCACACAAATATCTGCCCTCAGCGGGATTCGAACCCGCGACCTCAAGTTTCGCAGTCAGGAGCTCTAACCACTAGACCAGACGGTCGTAAAATTTTGGTACAATGTAAAATATTTTTTTCATATTTATCTCTTTTCTTTCTTTAATTCGATTAAATTTAAGTCTGTAAGTCTAGAGAAGACTGGCACTCTACTATCTCTGCCTACCCTGTAAGAGAATAGGCGTCGTTAAAGTTTCGTGTGCACAAATCACACCCCTAAGTTTATTTAGCTCCGGTAACCGGTGACAACCGGTATTCCCACTGGTAGCACATGTCTAGCCGATATATTATTTATAAATATCCTCTTGCATAACAAACTGAACTGTATGTCCTTATAAAGAGGGACCCGTTTCCCTTAAATACCATAAAAGCCACCTGCTGAAGGCGTATCGCAGTAAATACTTTACTGTGGCAGACAGTAAAGGAATTGAATTTAAATGCTGTGTTATTGAAATATTTACAGTAGAAGCTTCAAAATATCCTCACAACTTTGTATTATTATCACCATCATATCATCATGTCGAGTCCCTAACGGGGTAGGCAGAGAGTATAGAGCGCCAGTTCTCTCTAGACTTACATACCTCTTTTGCTTCGTCCACATTCACCAGTCCCTACGATGCTAGACTTTGCAATTACTTTATACTATTTTTATTACACGACTTCTAAACATCTCACTAAAAAACAAAACGCGGAAGATTATGATGCAAAAACTAGTCAAAAATTGGCACTTATATTTGTATTTCTTCTTAAACGTTGCAGGATTCCTCTCGATGTCTTCCTTCACCGTAGAACTCGTGGTGTGACTGATCACTATAATTGCATACATATATACATATAATCACGCCTCTTTCCCGTAGGGGTAGGCAGGTAGGTATACCACTTCTTTCCACTTGCTACGATCCTTACATTCTTCTTTCGCTTCGTCCACTTTCATTATTCTCTTCATACATGCTCTTCGGTTTAGGGTACTCTTAATTGAGTTCAGAAAAACTCATTAGTACAGTTAGGATTCGAACTCGCAATTGTTGTGTATTGCAGGGTCACCAGTAGGCACTCGGTCGCCACGGCTTCACTTCTAGTTTATAGAATAATTCTAGTACCAGCATACTAGAGAGCATTGTTTTTGTAAGTTGTGTCAGTCTGAACATGTCTTACTCCAAAATGTCTCCCCGACCGACGATGATGTGCGAGTAAAGTAGCATTTCAAATAAAACTCCAGTAAGGGTTCTCAAGGGATAGGAAAATCCACAGGAATGTTGCCATGTTCAATAAATATTGACCGTCAAGCCGGAGGGATGTCTAGTACATATGTAGTTAGGACACTTTCACAGAAGATTCCCTAGGACTTACAAGGAGTAAGTGAAGGATTACGCTTGCTGCGTGAAGGATTAAATTGTAGATATAATGTTGATGGATCATACATATACATATCATCACGCCAAGTCCCTAACGGGGTAGGCAGAGAGTATAGAGCGCCAGTTCTCTCTAGACTTACATACCTCTTTCGCTTCGTCCACATTGATGGATCAATAGTGTAAATAAGTATATATTTTATTACTAGAGATTATTACAGTCCAACTCTGATTGCACACCACGAGCACAGTGATTAGTCACACCACGAGCTTTACGGTGAAGGAAAACATCGAGAGGAAATCTGCATACGTCTGAGAAGAAATTCAAAGGCGTATGTATAGTCGTGCTTGAGTAACGGCGATGGACTCGCCATCTGTCACGTTGGCACCTAATATACCTCTGGCTGAAAGTGGGTGTGTGGGTATTACCTATACACCTCTGCCTACCCCTTCGGGGACCCTTGTGGGAAGGCGTGAGGATATATTATTATATTATTATTATATATATTATATATAACTCTGATTGCGATTTGTTTGCAGATTGGACGGCAGACGATCATATCGTCATGTTTGGAGTATTGGGAGGCGAGCGTATTAATGTTATTTGTAATTTTTTTGTGTTGCGAAAGTTAATGAGGTTGTTTGTTTCTGTATTAAGCAATAACTACTGAATGGAATTAGACGGAATTTGGCACAGAAATAGGTAATTAGCAGGTTTTAATATTGAAAAATCTACCGTTTAAATTTACGCAGGTGAAACCTCGTGGTTACAGCTTGTTTCAAAATATACTCAAATACCAATGACATATAATCTATTATGTGTCCCGGTGCTAATATTCGTGGTCATCACATAAACATTTATCTAGCTCGAGCGGAAATCGAATTGCTGACCTCAATCTTCAGATTTGGGTGCTCTGATTACTTCCCCCTACGCCTATATGTATACATTAATATTCCATCCATGTTGTATATACAATTTTGTTACGTAAAATACAAAATTGTTACGGTGAAGGAAAACATTGAGAGAAAACCTGCATACGTCTGAGAAGCAATTCAAAGGCGTATGTATAGTCGTGCTTTAGACTCGCCATCTGTCACGTTGGCACCTGGTACTACTTACCTCTGCCTACCCCTTCGGGGATCCTTGTGAGAAGGCGTGATTATTATGAGTTGTATACATCAATATCCGTACCATGGACACAACCATAAATTATTTAACTTTAATTTTATTATTGTCGGTACTTTGCCGAAAACAAATGTTTGGGAACAACTCTGACATGGGTACTGAGCTGTCTTGTCCCAACTTCACTCCGGTTTGTCACGCACTGTCAACTTGAGTAAAGTAGAACACGTTTTGAGACTTAGTTCGATCTAGGTAAAACAGGCACTGGTAAATGGATAATTATTTAATTTTTAATATTTAAACATCGAGAGGAAACCTGCATACGTCTGAGAAGAAATTCAAAGGCGTATGTATAGTTGTGCTGGAGAAACGGCGATGGACTCGCCATCTGTCACGTTGGCACCTAATATACCTCTGGCGGAAAGTGGGTGTGTGGGTATTACCTATACACCTCTGCCTACCCCTTCGGGGAGCCTTGTGGGAAGGCGTGAGGATATATTATTTATTTTTTTATTTAATTTTATAGAAAGATTGCAAGTCGAAATGCAAACACAATTAATGAGTTTTTCTGAACTTAAATACACACCACGACTGAAACGGAAAAATGCTTCTCTTTTCAAAGAAATTCAAAGATTGTATGGTCTTGCTTGAGCAACGGTGATGGACTTGCCTATTTGCCGACTATTAGCATCGACATATATGTTTGGCTAAAATGGATGTTGTTCCACCTTTCTTCTCCTCCTCTCTCTGCAGACTCTTGCAAGAGAAGGTGTGATGTTTATCTCGAAGATCTAAGTTCTAAAATCTCGTCGGCTACGCATGTAATAAGCCTATCAAGAATATGTATCACCAGCTTCTATTCAATCATATTTTGTATCCGCTTAATGCTCATAACAACAATTTTCAGTTTTACCAAGGTTCCTGAGGGAGAAAACACATGTGTATCACTTTTAGCGGAGATATATTCCAATGTGGCAACGTGACTGTTGTTAAGTTTATCGCCGCTTTTGGGACTTGACTTATATCTTTGAATTTCTCTTCACTATTATGCAGGTTTTTTCACGATGTTACTAGTAATGGTCGTGGTGTGACAAATTACTGTCAAAGTACGGTAAAAACTACAATTTTTTTTATTATACAACATCTCTGGCGGGAAGGAAGCGGGTGTGTTGGCAATACCTATTCACCTCTGCCTACCCCTTCGGGGACCTTTAACTTATATGTTAAAGAGGAAGAGTTTATTTCGTTTGAACACATAATCGCAGGAACTACAAACTATAAGAGATAATATATCCGGGTGAACGACATGACAATTTTATATGTCAAAAAATATCTTGAAGGGATGACCGATAAGGTTTGAAAGTTGGCATGGAAGTTTGATTGCTGCATGCTTTTGAGAAACAAGAAAAAACATGTTTTAACATTCTTTATTACGTACCTAGTCGTTCATTCAAGCAGACGAATAAACAACTTCCTACTAATTTAAATACATACATATCATCAGGCCGAACGGGGTAGGCGGAGAGTATAGAGCGCCAGTTCTCTCTAGACTTACATACCTCTTTCGCTTCGTCCACATTCATCAGTCTCTCCAGACATCTCACTTCTCGTCTGTTTCGAATACTCTTGACGTACCCGTCCTTAAGCATCCGATCGAAGCAAAAGTGTGTCCAAGAAGAAGCAGAGGAAGACCACGTTCTAACTTACTAAATAAAGTTACTAGCTGTTGACCCGGGACTTGTATATGAGTATATACAAGGCCCGGGTCAACAGCTAGTAACTTTATAAATTTATATTTTTCTAATATGCACTCTTGCTATGCCGGAGTATAATGCTAGTACAAAATAAAACAATTGAAAAGAGGAACAACATGTGAATATCATACGCCGAGAACAAGAGCTTTGAGTACGTACTTGCATATGAATAAACGCCACTTGTACTCTCGTTCACATCTCGATCCGTTACTAAAGTGTCTCGATCAGGTCTCGATACGTTTACGATGCAATAAAATGTGGATGTATGTGGATAATATGACGATATTTTATTGCATTTACAGTGAGAGGATATGGCAATAGAAATGTTTCCTTTCGGCGAGTAGAAAGCGTCTTCTCTTATTTCTAAGTCGGGATAAAAACGTGTATTTGTATGGATATGGTTTTTAGTAATATAGTAGTAAATTCCTCAGAGCCACGGTGGCCGAGTGGTTCGAGTAAGCAAGTTCGAAGCCCGACTGTACCAATGAGATTTTCTCCACTTAAGTTTAGTGATTCGTTTTACGTAAATCTTTATCTTTAAATTCTAAAATCATTAAATTTATTATCTTAATGAAATGGCGATGGACTCGCCATCTGTCACGTTGGCACCTAAAATATATCCCTGGCGGAAAGTGTGTGTACTACCTATACACCTCTGCCTGTCCTTTCGGAGACTTGGAAAGGCGTGAGGATATATATATATAATATAATGAACCAAAAAATATTCACTTTACTTAGCCAATGGTAGCTAACTACGGCGATAGTTACTCACCCAGGCACTAGAGCGCACAATTCTAGAGCTCGCCGCATTCATATGTATGCTAGTTGTAAATAATTCATCGACCTACTCGCCGCCTGATGAAGAAATATAGACCTTGGCCCAGTTCATAGCTTTCTTTATTGTATGTAAGTTATTACGGAGTCTGTAAACGACAGAGCAGTTGGAGCTACCTCATTTGGGTGGCGTAACCTCTTCTAACAAATATCGAATTAACATAACTATCAAATTTTCATTGTCAATAATATCTTCACACCTTCCTACAAGGGTCCTCCAAGGGGTAGAAATAGGTGTGTAGTACCTATTTTCCGAATTATTGAATGTCAAATGTAATAATTATTACGTCTGCATACGTCTGAGAAGAAATTCAAAGGCGTATGTATAGTCGTGCTTGAGTAACGGCGATGGACTCGCCATCTGTCACGTTGGCACCTAATATACCTCTGGCGGAAAGTGGGTGTGTGGGTATTACCTATACACCTCTGCCTACCCCTTCGGGGACCCTTGTGGGAAGGCGTGAGGACACAGATAATGAATTACCAACATAGACATAACTCTAGTACAGATTATAACTTCTGCAACAGTAATAGCGGCACGCCACCGGGAAAACGATACCAAAGCCCAAATAAAAATACTTGATTTTAGCTCAGTAGGGTTTAAAAAATAATTTCTGTTATGTGTACATCAATCCCATCTTTCCCCAAAGACTTTATTTCTTTAGGGACTCGGCGTGATGACGTGTTGAATATGTATGTGGTTTTCATTGTCCTCCTCTGCCCGCCATCAACCGGAAACAGTGATCTTCCCTCTGTAAAGAATTGTGTTTCCGGGCGGGCTGTAGCACATACATATGTTTTTAAGGTTCTGTCTTTGTTTTACGCGACAAAGGGCTGACACCTTTTATCATTTCAGAGGGAAGTGTTCCCGTGGGACGAGCACAAAGTACAGCCTTCCACGGCGGAGGAAATATTCGCCGACGAGGACAAGAGGCGCGAACAACAGAGAGGTAGGCAGTGCTTATCATTCAGTTAATGTGATTTTCAAACGTAAGATGTTTGATAAGAGGCCATTGTTGCTATAGGTTTACTATGTTTGAATTTAATGTTTATATGTATGAAGAGACTGATGAATGTGGACGAAATGAAGCGAAAGAGGTATGTAAGTCTAGAGAGAACTGGCGCTCTATACTCTCTGCCTACCCCGTTAGGGACTTGGCGTGATGATATGTATGTATATAAATATTCACGCATTCTCGTCTCAGAGCACTGCGGCATAATTACTACTGCTCTATTTTCTCGGTAGAAAGAAAGCGTCATGACATACCTACTCAAATTTATTTTAGACTCACCGTCAAAAAGTACTATTCTAGATAAACAAACACAACATTAAATTTAGATGTGTTAACCTAAAGCATAGTTTTAATATTATTCAACTACCCCTACTAGTTGAAAGTTCGCGTTGGGGCCCGTAAGAACATCCGTGCCCGCCCCGTGAAGAACTGATCATGTTATGAACGTATGGATTTTATAATTAACTGGCTCTCCAGCCCAGCTTCGCCCGGGTGAAAAAAATAATTTCCTGAAACACGTTCGCAGCACCACCTATCGGGTCCAATTGTGAATCTTAACCACCTAAAGCCACATAGAAAATTTCATTAATAATCGGTCCAGCCGTTTACGATTCTATATCTATTTCTATATCGTATTCTAAAGGACCTACAGACAAACATTCATTTTTATATATTACTAACTTATGCCCGCGGCTTCGCCCGCGTGGAGTTCGAAAAAGTAGCTTTGGAAATTTTCGTGCTAGAATCTGTTCAGCCACTATGCCGTGAGAGAGCATCATACATTATTATATAAGAACTTTGTATTTTTCAGGACAAAAAGAAATAGCCTATGTCCTATTCCTAGGTATAAGCTATCACCACTTCAACTTTCAGCCGAATCGGTTCAGCCGTTTGGCCGTGAAGGAACCGCAAACATCCAAACTTACAAACTTCCACATTTATAATATTAGTAAGATAAGTTCTTGTGTATTGTACAAAACCAACAGTCATCTGAATGCCGATTGTCACGCAAGGCGTCACTTAGATGTCACGAAATATAAACCCTAATGTTCTTATTGTTTGGGCTTCAGTCTGAGCATTACAATCACAAAACGAAAACTCTAGCGCTATACTTAAAATAAACATGACATTGACATACGCCCCTGATAAAAATTAATTATATCTAAACGCGTCCAAATTTGTGCTTCACCTAAAGTATTTCCGCACAAAGCAGCTATAAATTTATCCCCGCATATCCTTGTCACAATATTAATTATGTTTCACTTGAGATTGTGTTCTTCCAACATTGCCTTCCGAGATTAATGTTCCCAGTTAACATAACACGACTAAGTAAAGTACATTATATCAATTGTTCTCGTGTACTTGTGGCTTGGTGACAATTTCACACGGTCGGTTAGTGTAGTGTTGTTTTTGTTCAGTGCGCTATCTACGGAGGGTCGGTGTTTACCTTTGAACATTTTACGGTGAAAGATCTATTGTGCTTGAGAGATTGATGTTTATATGAAACTGAGTCTCAATAACCAGAGTTTGATAACGTTTGATTGCTTACATGTGCCGTATTGGAACGTTCAGTATCTTAGGCTCATGTGCCATATATATCATCACGCCGATCCCTTCACGGATAGGGTAGAAAGAGTAGAGACCTAGCTCTCTCTACACTTACAACTCTTACGCTTCATCCACATTTATCAGACCTTTTATACGCGCTAGCCGGTTTCGAGTACCCTTGACGTTCTTGAGTGTCGGATCAATTTGATCTATTTAGAAGTGATCTTTTGTCTCTATCTTTTTCACTCATTCTTTCTATAAGGAACAGAGATTGCATTGAAGAACAGAAGGTCTATATTAATCATTTTGGATTGCATATGTATAAACGAAATTTACGAGTAGTTTATGATCTCGTCACTCAGATACATCTAGACGAGATATTTTAATATTACTGGCTATGTACGAACTGAACGTTTATGGAGAAGTAATAAATGTTAATACATGTATCACGCCGGCCCTCCCCATCCCCAACAGGCTAAGTCGAGAGAGTAGAGCAAGCAGATCAACTTAATTGAGCAAACATGCTTCGATAAACACTGATCTAATTTCAACTGTATTGAACACATAAGCGTCTAGGACCTAAAATGAGTATTTAGATTGCTGGAGCTGAATTATATAGATAGCGGTCCGTCCCGGCTTCGTACGGGCAGACATAAGATTATTTTTATAAAAGAAAATATAACCTATGTCACCCAGGGTGAATGTAGCTTTCCCATGGTGAAAGATTGTTTCAAATCGGTCTTGTAGTTTCGGAGACTATTCAATACAAACAGACAAATAATCAAATCTTTCCCCTTTATAATATTAATATAGACTAGTATAGATACCAGGAGTCCATAAAGAATGACTGCTGGTATTTAGGAGTGTATATATGAGATTTTTGGAACATCGTATTCTAACAATATTACATTCCACTTTTCTCTTTATTGAAACGTTTTTGTTTGTAACAAAGTATTTCTCTATCTATATTCTGTTTGGATTTGCATCGTGGTGGCACAGTGGTATTAGTCGCCTGTAAATCAAGATTGCATCGTCGAAACCCGACTGCATCAATGAGATTTTTACTACACCTTACTTAGTACAGCTTTATGGTAAATGAAAACATTGAGTGATTCTGCATACATTTGAAGAGAAAATCAAAGAAGTTTGTATGGTCTAACATAACACCTGAACCTACCCTTTCAGTGAGCGTGAAGATAATAATAATATATTAGAATATATAAAATATAATAATTAATAAAAAAATGATATAAAAATAATATTTACTCAATATGACCACACTAATAGAGATTTCCGTTTGACTGCACACTAGGAGGCACATACATCGTTGATTCAGTCTCATATAACCCAATCTCCGGCGGCACTCTGTATATTTTACTGGAGCAATATCCACATCCCTAGCAGTTACTTATCGTTCTCGTATCGTGCTCGCCATCCAGACTTAAATTAAATGGTTATAGCTATATGTATATATAGGCGTAGGGCATAGACTACCACTTATTAATATTGTAAAAGCGAAAGTTTGGACGTCTGGATGTTTGTTGCTCTTTCACGGCAAAACAGCTGAATCGATTTGGCTGAAAGTTGAAATGGTGATGGCGTATACCTCCTAAGATCAGAACACGATTCTAGCAGGAAAATACATAAGCTACTTTTACAAACTCCACGCGGGCGAAGCCGCGGGCATAAACTAATTATAAAATAGTTAATATGCTAATAATTAAGTAGACATCCGAAGTACCCTTATATGAATGTAGTCAAGACATTCGCTTAGCTCTAGAAGTATCTTACACTATATTATGGAGAAACTTTTATCGTTTCCCATTAACTCCGGCTCCCCCACATCATTACAGTGATTAACTATTATTTTCACGGTCCTTCTATCACCAAACAACCCGAATAAATCAAACACGGCATCTCGGATGCTGCTAAGGGCGCATTACAGTGATTTATGAGTGTTTTGGCATTTTGGGACATTGCTACCTATTTCCTGTTATTGCAAACTGATGGTCGTCTGGTCTAGTGATTAAAGGTCCTGACTGCGAAACTTGAGGTCACAGTCTCGATTCCCGCCGAGGGCAGATATTTGCGTGATAAACACAAGTATTTGAAACTTAGTCTTGGATGTCCTAAGTATTTATGTATATCTATATATAATAAATAATATATCCTCACGCCTTCCCACAAGGGGTAGGCAGAAGTGTATAGGTAATATAACCCACTTTCCGCCAGAGGTATATTAGGTGCTAACGTGACAGATGGCGAGTCCATCGCCGTTACTCAAGCACGACTATACATACGCCTTTGAATTTATTCTCAGACGTATGCAGGTTTCCTCTCGATGTTTTCCTTTACCGTAAAGCTCGTGGTGTGACTAATCACTGTACTTAAGTTCAGAAAGAACTCATTGGTACAGTCGGGATTCGAACTTGCGACCTTTGCGTCGCAGGTAACTGCTCGAACCACTCGGCCACCACGGCGTCATCTATATCCATACAGATATATAATATGTCGTGAAGCAAAACATCGAGAGGAAACCTGCATACGTTTGAGAAGAAATTAAAAGGTATAGTCGTGCTGGAGTAACGGCGGTGGACTCGCCATCTGTCGCGTTGGTACCTAAAGTATATCCCTATGTATATTTTGATTACCCTGATTTAGCCTACGGTTCTCGTTTACCCTCATGGGGCTAAATGTTTACTACATGATCTTTATGTGTATGTTTATAGTTAAAAGTACTTTCCAGACATATTTAGAAATATAATCGTCTCATTTATAACTTGAGTTTCCCAAATAAGGCAAGAGGTTTCATATTCATGATCACAGCCAACTAGTGTGGATGTTTATAGTAGAAATATCCGTGCTGGTATAAAAGTGGCCCGTTCCCTTATGCTGCTAGCACCTAAAATATGTTCACTCCACGCACACGCACAACTTCTGGTAGTGCTAGCACTTAAAGTAAGATAACTGCTTATCATCTGGCAGGTCGTTTGTTTGTAAGATTATTTTTTTATAACTTTTACCTCGAAAACGTATCGTGAACATATCTGTGATGTCCAGGTCACCAATTGGCAAGCTACCGAGCCAATGTATCGCTGAGATTGCTCCACAGCTACCAACATGGTGCGAGTAACAGTGCATTTTATATGAAAAGCAATTGGAGCACCGGCGGGCTCAATTTTCACAATTCAGTTCAGTATATTACTTGCACTGGGAGATATTTACGTAATTTGCTTGTAAAATATTGTCACGCCGAGTCACCCGCGGGGTATTCAGACTAGAGAGAGCCTTTCTCTAGATTTACAGAACTTCTTTAAATATTTTACGTAAACGCAAATTGCAATAATGACGTGACCAGGACAGATATTGAAGGTATGAGTTATTGGTATAAGGAAACGTTGTGGTCTGAAAGAAGATGTAGTGACAAAAATTGAGAAAGGTATGCTGAGATGGTTTGGCCATGTCGAGAGAATGATTGAAGAACGATTGACGAAAAAAGTGTATAAGGCGAGTGTGAATGAAATTGTTGGAAGGGATAGACCTAGACGGACGTTTCTAGACCAAATTAGTAACGTCTTGAAAAAAGGTCAGGTCAAGAGTACCCTAAACCGAAGAGCATGTATGAAGTGAATAATGAAAGTGGACGAAGCGAAAGAAGTATGTAAGGATCGTAGCAAGTGGAAAGAAGTGGTCTCTGCCTACCCCTACGGGAAAGAGGCGTGATTATATGTATGTATGTATGTATAATTATACAAGGAATGGCAAGCCGCAACAATTATTGTGGATGATATTATTAAAAAAGGCTCACCAACGAGTATCACGTTGTATCTTAACTCAATGTTATTATTGTTAATTGTTTTACACAAATTAGCAATAATAACGACACAGGAGAACTACACCTGCTTATATAAGATATTCGGTAAAAAAAAGTTGCTAAAAGGTTGAGATAAACTGAACAATTAAAAAAGCAACTGTAATTTTTATTGGAATTTACTTAAGCAAAAGCTTATAAAATATCCTCACTAAGGACACGTGTCAAGAGATCTAGAAGTGTTCTATATAACTTGGATAGCCTTAGACATCGTGAATGGCATCCATGTCAGCTTAGTGTGCATATTTTTGGACTACAATGTTTGAGCGGATCTGAAATATAGGTAGTTCACCTGGATTAACGTAAACCTTCCAACACGAACGCGTTTCCGAGGGACCAAAGCTAATAGCTGTTTTAGTGCTCGCCCCTAACATCCCGTGATATGACTGGTGAGACATAATTAAAACCCTGATTGGAGTCATAAAATGTAATTAGCCGATATCACACGATAGCAATAAAAGTTGTTAACCAGATCAAATCAAAACGTTTATTTGTTAACATAGGTTTGTGGAAGCGGTCCCAGAATTTGGTTTTGCTTAGTTCGACGTAAATAAGCTGATAGTGAACATGATACTGTAGTATCAGCTTAATTCCTATATATGTTGATTCAAGTAGATACGAAGCTAGCAGCTCGAAACCGACGAGCGTGTATAACGAGACTAAATGAATATATGGATCAACGGATAGAGTTATGTAAGTCTAAAGGAAATTGGCGCTCTACTCTCTCTGCCTTCTCCATATGATACTCAGCGTGTTAATAATGTATGAAAAAAACCAGTAATATTTAAAAGTTATATATTGTAAATCTGAAGAAGAATAATTGTACCTAAAATATTAGGAAAACACTACAGAGTGATTAAACAAAGGTGTCGACGAGTACTTTTTTAACTTAATCGACTTAACGACACGAGAAGTTCGCAATAAAGTTTAAATTATACATACTCTGAGATCATTTAAGCTCCATCGAAGGCACATTAAACTTCTACAAATCTGAAGCAGGTTAGAGGCTTGAGATGGTATAAAAGGTGATACTAAAGTGATTTACAATAAATACATTGGGACAATTTCACACAAATAAACCTAGTCCCAAATTAAGCTAAGCTATGGGTACTAGAAAACTTATTTAGCATTCATACTTATAGGATCAATATGAACATTAATACATAGGACATCCAAGACAAAGATACAAACACCACTCTTGGACCTCTAGACCAGAGGGTCAAGTCACTCCGGGTAGCACCACTGGTGGTACACTTCTTGTGTGCTCCGATTTTGAACGGAAGATTTACCCGATGCACCACTGAGAGCGCCTTACGCGTCTGTTAGAACGTTACGCGCCTTCTAGAAGTACCTAGGAGGATTCCTGGGTACTTCTAGAAGGTGACGTATCGACTTTCCATTGTATAAAATATGTCACGTGACTGCATAAGGGACCAATTACTGTAGCCCTGGTATGGTCGACACATTAATTTGATTTATAGCAACCATTAGCGATACGCGTAGCCGATGAGAAATTGCTGCAACATGGTCTTTTGTTAAAGCTATCGCAACTCAAACTTGATTAACTAGGGCTAAGGTTGAAAAGTCAAGGCATTGTACATATATTTTACTGTACGCTTGTGTAGTGCTGATTCTGGTGATACTAAATATATATGGTATATTAATATTTTAATATTTTCTGAACTTAAGTACAGTGATTAGTCACACCACGAGCTTTACGGTGAAGGAAAACATCGAGAGGAAACCTGCATACGTCTGAGAAGAAATTCATAGGCGTATGTATAGTCGTGCTTGAGTAACGGCGATGGACTCGCCATCTGTCACGTTGGCACCTGATATACCTCTGGCGGAAAGTCGGTGTGTGGGTATTACCTACACACCTCTGCCTACCCCTTCGGGGACCCTTGTGGGAAGGCGTGGGGATATATTATTATTATATAATATTTTTATATTAACTATTATTATATTAGAGCCGTGATGACTGAATGGTTCGGACAGTCACGCTACAACGCAAGTATTGAAAATTTGTATCCCGACTGTACCAATGAGCTTTTCTAAACATAAAAACAGTAATTAATCGCACCGCAAACTTTACGGTGAAAGATATAAATATAAACATTTTGGAAATACTTGCATACCTACGATAATTTCAAAGCCTACATAACTATGTGCGTCTTTCAATTCATGGTTGAGGAATGGCGTAAGACCCCATCTCTCCAGATGTCACCTAAAGTGTATTTCCGACGATAAGTGAGCGTGTGGATAATACCTATGAAAGGCAATATACATATTATAATATGGTCCCTCGAGGGGTAGGCAGAGAGAGTATACCGCCAGTTCTCTCTAGGCTAACATACGTCTTTTGTTTCGCATATATTCGTCACTGGTTTCACACATTATCTATGGTTTTATGGACTCTTGACGTGACGTGAGTGTCCGATAGATCTCTTCTTGCACACACTTTCGCATTGTATATCTGTTTCGTTATACTTTCTCCTTTCATCCTTTGTTTATATACCTACGTGTGCCCTTACTAGAAAACCATTTATATGATTTATGACATACTAAAACTCCCGTATATCACAACAGGCAATAAAATAATACGATTTGCAGAAACAAAAGTTCTCAGATTAACTCCGTCTATAGATTATACTGGACGGGCACGCCACGTGACCTTGTAGACATCGATTCTGTACATTGGATCCATTCCATGTTTCACCAAGATATAATATACTAGCTTATGCCCGCGGCTTCGCCCGCGTGGATTTCGAAAAAGTAACATAAATACTTTTGCCTTTATAATATTAGAGCTTTGAATCTTTCGGGATCAAAATGTAGTCTATGTCCTAATCCTAGGTTCCCCATATCCATTTCCATTAAAATTTTTAGAAAAGCGGCTTTTTATCTTCCCTTCAATAAAAAGTATCGTATGTTACTTCTAATACCTCCAAGAACATGTGTACAAAGTTTTATGATGATCGGTTAAGTAGTTTTTACCTGAAAGAGTAACGAACAAACTTACATATAATAATATATATATTATTATATGTAAGTTTTTACATTCACATTTATAATACGAGTAGTAAGGATATATTGGCACATTGCTTTTGTTCTTTTTTATTATAATTAATATTATAATAATAATAATATAATAATTACTTTATCTTATTAGATCGCCAACGCGTAAGTTTTACCCCTGGTATTGCAGGTGTCTTTACGCGCCGGTAATTATCGGATGGTAATTTTATCGTTACTTTAATGGTTAATTGTGATGTTAATTAAAGGGGTACGTAAGTCCTAAGAGGACTGGTGATATACACACCTTGTCTAAATGATTGGCGTGGTGATACAGCCGTGGTGGCTGAGTGGTTCGAGCAGTTGCCTGCGACACAAAGATCGCAAGTTCAAATCCCGAGCATACCAATGAGTTTTCTGAACTTAAGTACAGTAATTAGTCACACCACGAGCTATACAGTAAAGGAAAACATCAAGAGGAAACCTGCATACGTCTAAGAAGAAATTCAAAGGCGTATGTGTAGTCGTGATTGAGTAACGGCAACAGACTCGCCATCTGTCACGTTGGTACCTAAAATATATCTCTGGCGGAAAATGGGTGTTTAGGTATTACTTATACACCTCTGCCTACCCCTTCGTGGACCCTTGTGGGAAGGCGTGAGGATATATTATTATTTATATTACAATACAAAGTCTTTTTGTGACTCCTTATGAAGTACTGAACGGGTTTTTATGTACTTTTCACTTAATGATTATGTAATGTATGTGTGTAATTTTTGTTCTGTTGAATAATTACTAACGACTTCACGGAATCGTTTATCGTTAGTCTGACTATTAAACTGTTATCGCTATAGACCTGATAAAATAATAGAATAATTTTATGGATGGGAATATAATCAGTACTCTAAATTCAAGCTAGAATTAGAGCTATAACGTTTAGTACTTATATTTAGGGTAGCTCATAAATGCTTCGGCGTGAAGATAAATACAAGTATGTATGCACCAATTGTTCCAGATTTGAAAAGAAAATACTGTATTGTAGTATTAAAATGTTTGTAACAACTAACACATTTTAATTTTATCTACTCTTTACAGAACACATTTGCCGCTGTAAGTTCAAGATGATGTATATTCCACCAGTGAAGAGACCACGTCCTCCACCAATGGGCCCCGAGGACTATCCCTCCGTTGAACTACGTAAGTAAATATTACCCATATTGTGGTGTTCTCTGTGTCTACGTCTTTCGTTAGAAAACGAAAAACTGGCCATATACATATGTATTAATTTCCTAATACCTTTAGACTTTTTACTAAAGATCTTTAAGAGTATCTCAGTTCCCACACATTTACTTCTCGCTTGATATATATTTTAAGCGCCAACGTAACAGATGGCCAGCCCCTCGCCGTTACTCAAGCTGACCGAAACGTACGCCTTTGAACTTAATCTCAGACGTATTACAGGTATGATGTACTCATAGATAGTACACTCTAACATCGCCCACCAGTTGTTTGTCTATTCTAAGCATAGTTAGTTTATTATATCTATGATTAGCGTTAACCACACCACGAGCTTTGCGGTGAGGGGAAAACATCGAGAGGAAATCTGCATACGTCTGAGAAGCAATTCAAATTCGTATGTATAGTCGTGGTTGAGTAACGGCGATGGAATCGGCACGTGTCACGTTGGCACCTAATACATATCTCTGGCGGATAGTGGGTACTACTTATATCGATATATATATATATACCTATACCTCTTCTGGGACCCGTGTGGCAAGCGTGCGTATGTATCTCATATTTATGGTATTTATAGTTCAATCAATGCCATCTATTGAACTTCCAGTAGAAATGTAAATTTTCACCTCACAGTAACTTTCTTGTTCCAAGTATGGGAGGCGCCACCGTTGACGAGAGTGTGTCCATGTGATCATTGCCAAGTGGGACCACTGCCAGAGGAGGCGCAACCGTTTTGCTTGCAGTTCAACAACGTACCTTTGAGGACAGGTAAGGTGACATTCTATCCACAAAGAACGAGTATTCTATATATCTTTAAGAGTTCAAGGAGAGTAAGGGGAAGATGGCGGGAGAGCAGGATTAATATGGCAGTTGATTTTCTTTTAATCTTCTAGTTTCTGGGAATGAATTTCTTTTGCCATTCACTTATTTAAATGCCCAGCAGTACAATTAACGGCGCACTCCGTATTAGGATTAAGGGCGTACATTTGCCCATTTTTAGTCTATAAAGTTAATGGGTATGGAAGTAAATGCGGATTGAAAACGTCAAAAACTGAGGATACCGCCCTCCACCAGCCACCAGGACCGCATGACGTTTGCCAAAATACTCAGTGTTGGGGTGCAGGATTTCCCAATTTGGAGGCTAATGGACATTAGACTAGGATTTAAGCCCAATCCCCATAATAACGCACCTTTATTAACTAAACAATTTAACTACCCAGTCATGAGGATGTCTGTTTTCGTCCATCAATAGTAATAATGACTGCCATCAACCCCCGGCGACAACAAATGTATGTGCGATGATGCGTATTTTTCTGTTCTTTATTTGGACTTCAATGTGAATCTTCTAAGCAACCGACCAGCTCTCGTTTAGCGTCAGCTCACTCTGTCGTTGACTCAACTTTTTTGCCCACAGTTCGATCCAGGACATTGGTGCTCCGTAATGAGTCTGTACTTACTAGCCGATGGTCTGCAAGAATCAGAAGGTGGCCAAGGCTACATACTAGGACCCTTGCCCAAGGTATACATGACTAACATTGTGATACCTAAAGATGCTTTTTTTATATTGGTAATAGCGTTGTTCATAAAAAAGCACCGTAATCAATTAATTAAGACAAATATACACAAAAGTATATGGATCGCGGTATTCCATAACAATTCCTATCCGTTTTTGTAGAACTACTCTGGGTGTGAAAAAGTCCAATATAGGTTTGATGTATTTTTATAATAAAATCCCTACGAAAATCAGAGAGCTCGAAATGGCGCAGTTATAAAAGCTTCTATTCTGTACAGGACCATTTTATAATAAAAATAAATATCCTCACGCCTTCCCACAAGGGTCCCCGAAGGGGTAGGCAGAGGTGTATGGATAATACCCACACACCCACTTTCCGCCAGAGGTATATTAGGTGCGAACGTGACAGATGGCCATCCATGGAGTCCATCGCCGTTACTCAAGCACGACTATACATACGCGTTTGAATTTCTTCTCGGTCGTATGCAGGTTTCCTCACAATGTTTTCCTTCACCGTAAAGCTCGTGGTGTGACTAATCACTGTACTTAAGTTCAGAAAAACATTCATTGGTAGGTACAGTCGGGATTCGAACTTGCGATCTTTGTGATCCTTGTGTCGCAGGCAATTGCTCGAACCACTCGGCCACCACGGCTACCATAGGACCATTTTAATTAAACGTTTTTCGAAACTATGTTTATTGTAATGTTTTTGATGAACATTGTATTTGCAGTTAGTTAATGAAGTATTCACAGTAAAAAAACCTACTACAGATAAATCGCATACTAAATTAATGGGACCGAACGCAAGATTACAAAAGTTATATAAATATCACATTTAATACTGTAACCAACCTTATTTTTTTATTTATACTTAATATATGATAGAGAACGAATCATGTAGTAGTTAAGTTAAAGTTTTATACTAATACGCTTTGTACAAGTAGGTACTACTTATATTTAACGAAGCAAAAGTATGAGAAGAATAAAATCAATTTATGACTAGCCTGTTGCTAATGGCCGTCAAAGAATTATGGCATCGTTTAAAATGTATTTATGGGCCAAGTTTAAATTGGGCCACGTTAGGTAAATAAGCCTTTGTTCCACCAAAAAGTAAGTACTTAAAGAATAATAGGTGCTCATTTGAAAAACCGACTTCAAAAACTAAAAATTATAAAATAACTTCATCATCATCATCATCATATCATCACGCCGAGTCCCTAACGGGGTAGGCAGAGAGTATAGAGCGCCAGTTCTCTCTAGACTTACATATGTAATGTTATATATATATAGCCTTATAGTCTACCTCAATAAACAGGCAAAAATATTTTTCTTAGGTACTTGAGGTAAGCGCGTTCAACCCACAAAACAACAAACATACTCCTCAGATTGTAATATAATAATAATATATCCTCACGCCTTCTCACAAGGGTCCCCGAAGGGGTAGGCAGAGGTGTATAGGTAATACCCACACACCCACTTTCCGCCAGAGGTATATTGGGTGCCAACGTGACAGATGGCGAATCCATCGCCGTTACTCAAGCACGACTATACATACGCCTTTGAATTTCTTCTCAGACATATGCAGGTTTCCTCTCGATGTTTTCCTTCACCGTAAAGCTCATGGTGTGACTAATCACTGTACTTAAGTTCAGAAAAACTCATTGGTACAGTCGGGATTCGAACTTGCGACCTTTGCGTCGCAGGCAACTGCTCGAACCACTCGGCCACCACGGCTATTGTATCCTCAGATTGTAATATTATAATTATCGACTTTGCGACAGGTCTTATAGAGTCGAACTACCGCCTTACCTACATTTTACCAGAAGTGAGTGCCAACGTGACTAATGTCAAGTTTGTCTCACCTTCAACTCATACTCACACCTTCGAACAAATGAGTATGCCTCGCCTCTACTCTCTTAATTGCCAACATGATAGGTGCCGAGTCTGTAGCCCTCTCCCAGACTCAGACTTGAAACATACATACATTAAACCAAAATAACTCATATAAAATCACGCCAAGTCTTTCACGGACTAGGCAGAGGGAATAGAGCTCCGGGTCTCTCTAGACTTACATACCTCTTTCGCTTCATTCACATTCGACATTCTCTTAATTTATATTTGCGGGTTGCAAGTACTCTTGATGTGCCCATAGCTTTGATCAAATTAGTTGGAACGTGGACTTCCTCTGCCCCCTCTGCCCCTTCTTCCACACACTTTTGCATTGTATATATCTTTCGTTAATCAGTCTTCACTCATCAGAATGTTTTAAGCATTAAGTATTAAGTGCGTCACTGAAGTTGCTCTGCGCTATTATCATAATAATTTCCATCCAACGTTACGAATGTTCTTATGAAAGCCCATAAATTTTAATTGAGTCTCATTCGGGAGCAGTAAATTTTAATAAGGCCAAAGCAAACGCACCTTTATGAGCTCAGCCTGAAAATAATACTTTTGGTATCGAGGAACAAAGTCATAAAAGATTTGCAATCGAATTCGTAACATTGCGAGTTTTGATCGCTTGCAGGTGAACTACGTTGGTCCAATGACATTGGTAATAATGTCTATGAAATACATGAAAGTTGTGTTGAACATTTATTTAAAAACCAATATTTTCATTGCACTAAAAAAAAGTTCTTAGATGGCGATTCAATCACCGTTTTTAAAGCGTCTACGTGATTGAACTTCTTCTGACAATTATGAAGTTTTAATCTTGATTTCTGAGATACAGACTGCCTTGTTCAAATGTTAATGTGTATTCACGATATCGCTTGCTTAATAAATTCTGTAATACATATTTGTACATACTTCTTTTAATGCCTTCTTAAACGTATGCAGGTTTCCTCTCGATGTTTACTTATAACCTTGAGCTCGTGGTGTGACGTTCGCCGTTACTCAAGCACGACTATACATACGCCTTTGAATATCTTCTCAGACGTATGCAGGTTTCCTCTCGATGTTTTCCTTCACCGTAAAGCTCGTGGTGTGACTAATCACCGTACTAAAGTTCCAAAAAACTCATTGGTACAGTCGGGATTCGAACATGCAATCCTTGCGTAGCGAGCGACTACACGAACCACTCGGCCACCAGACAGCTCTATTACATATTTTTATCGAAAGTTATTCAAAAACGGCTGTCTCGCCCGTCTCGACTTACATCTTTTATTGGTTAAAAAAAATTGCTTATATGTAAAGGTATATTTTGCCTGGCAATTTGAACAGTACGTGATGTAAAATATAGGTTTTTGTATTCTGAATATGTAACGGCTACATGCTACATGTAGGTAATGTTATTGCTGAGTCTGAGTACGTGGCGCCACTCGGGCTACAACTGAGCCGCCCTAGAGCATACAACAACGTATATCGCCAATAAGAGTAATAAAAGGCACAACTTTCACTACTAGGTACTTTAAGGTTCCCCTCGTACATTTTCATTACAGTGATCGATCTTTTTTTCAGCAATTAATGTTTGTAGTTAGGTGACAAGCATCCTCAAAAACTTACACATTTATAATATTAGTTGATTTCTTAAATTAATCCTTTTTATGTACGTTAAAAACAGTGTTCGTATGTGATGAGATGAGAGAGAGGATGAGATTGTGGTGAAACTTTGGTTGAGTGATTCGGGGACGAGTTTATCTGGCCTAAAAGAAAAATGAATGAAAAATGAAGAAAAATGAAAAGTGAAAATATCACTAGATGGCGCTGCAGACCATCCACTTTCGTTCCACCGATCGCAGGGAAATGTGCGTGAGTTCGCCACACACGGGTGCATCTAGTTTAAGATAAAATTCAAATAAATTATCTAAGATTTCATCTCTGCATATAAAACAAATAGGACCACTAGCTTCGTGGCTATCAGGCCGACAAACTTCGACTGTTCGAAATCTAAAGAAACTATCAGCTCTGTGCTAAGATAGGTAATTTTGTTTTCTTCATGTTTGATTTATTCCGGAACTTAACACTAAAATAGTCGACATATCGATGTAATGGGATAGCATATCTAGGACGCAGTCGATGAAATTGCGTTACGCCGCAGATCGTGACAGATTCAGACGGAGGGACCGTCTGAATCTGTGTGCCTACCATTGTGTGCCTACAAAATGATAAGTATCGTCTAAAATTATACAGAGGAATGAATTGATTGCTTGTAATGGATAAACTAAAAAACTGACGCTCCGATCATGTTTCAGAAAATTAAATGTTTTCACCCGAGCAAAGCTGGGCGTGACAACTAGTGTATATAATAAAAATTACGGAAGGTTAAATTGCGCAGCACATTAAGGCTAGATATATAAAGAGAATTAAGACGTTCAAGTATAAGTATGTATTTCACATATAAAAAAGCCGTGGTGGCCGAGTGGTTCGAGCAGTTGCCTGCGACGCAAAGGTCGCAAGTTCGAATCCCGACTGTACCAATGAGTTTTTTCTGATCTTAAGTACAGTGATTAGTCACACCACGAGCTTTACGGTGAAGGAAAACATCGAGAGGAAACCTGCATACGTCTGAGAAGACATTCAAAGGCGTATGTATAGTCGTGCTGAAGTAACGGCGATGGACTCGCCATCTGTCACGTTGGCACCTAATATACCTCTGGCGGACAGTGGGTGTGTGGGTATTACCTAAACACCTCTGCCTACCCCTTCGGGGACCCTTGTGGGTAGGCGTGAGGATATATTATATTATTATTATTTCACATATACGCCGTGAAGGCGGCGACGGTAACCGCTTACCAACAGGCGGACCGCATGCTTGTTTGGTTTGGCTTAGGGAATAATAGAAAAAAAAGATAAGCCTGCGACTTCAAGCTGACCACTAGACTAGAGGCATAAATAAATACCTCGGGACAATTCCACACAAACTGACCTAGTCCCAAATTAAGCAAACCTTGTGTTATGATAACTAGACAACGATATATTTACCTATAATGATAGATGTCTACAAAAATACATAGGACATCCAAGACTAAGGTACAAATACTCGTGTTCATCACACAAATACCTGCCCTCAGCGGGATTCGATCCCGCGACCTCAAATTTCACAGTCAGGAGCTCTAAATACTAGACCAGACGGCCAAGGCCAGACAATAAAATATATTCCACTGTCCTTAGCTGAATATAAAGCTAGAACTCGCATGTCATGAGAGTTAGAACGAGAGCTCAACTTGAGGCTAATGGCTTCTCTCTCTCTCTCGTGGTAGACAACGTAAAGATTGAAAGCGGGTAGCTGGTGAGTGGTGCTAATCCTCGAAGACAAGTGACGTTTGTTAGGCGTTGAGTGTGCGCTATTGCCAATTGGGTTTCTTGTTCTGCGAAGGGATCCGGCACATGTGACGTCACTAATGATAAGCTGCGTGTATAGTGGCGTGTATTTGAGGTCTAATTTATATTGTCACTTAATCTTACCTATTGTTTGAGTAAATTATTAACCTCTTTGGGAACTTATGAAGAACGATCATGTGACCCTACCTACCTACGCTATAAAAAAATGCTATATACTCAATGTCGCTAATGGCTTGAACAAAACATCAATAGGTAATGAGATTTACATAATCTGATCTCACATTTCAGGTTTTATTTTGTACTACCTACGCCTTGCGGTTTCATTGGTATATAAATATAATAATATATAATAATATATAATAATAATATAATATAATATATCCT
>JACCPG010008347.1:0-47589 GCA_016069955.1 Drepana arcuata | reverse complement strand
TGAGAACACAGCTGATGCTACTACTTCAAATATGATCATATCAAATATTTTTCTGACAAAATCTTGCGAAGCTGGAAAATAGTGAGGGCTAGTTGGAACGAACTCAGTCATATCATTTATTTTATTTGTATTTTACTCTTAAGCCTTCGTAGTTTTCGTCTGGCCGTTTATTAAACCCAGATATCTATGTTGCTAACTCCTAGTTTCGAACTGTACAAAATGCTTTTGAATTTTCATTAACACTACCGAACGTTAAAGGTTAGAAAAAAACGTTATAAAATAAAGGGAAGTTAGTTTCTGTCTCTTTACCTAAAAGGCTTTTTCTTTATGATGTTTTAAGAGGAATTCTCATTTTAATATGACATTCTATAGGTGTACCCTGTGACCCAAATAATTTCATCGAGTTTAGAATTTAAATTTTAAAACGATCTGCGGTTATAATTATGTTAGCTAACCTTCAGCGTTTACCTTTAATAATAATAAAAATACCTTTATTGTTATTAAATGCTTTATACACTTGGTATATTTTTATTTTATTTTTTATTTACTATTTTGTGGTTATAAGTACCTACTCTTACTACTTAACCGAGTAATGGCGAGACCAAAAGGCCTTCAGCCAGCATTCTTTAAGCTTAGCAAACCTGAGGAGATCTTTGACAACCTCAAAGCATGCACGCTGGACTAGTAGGTGTTATTTAAATAATTTTAATGCCGTCGTAATGCTACTGGCTGCACGAGTCAGGGCTCACAAGCAATATTGTTTTATTATTATTCATATGAACATTTTTATTATTAAAAAAGTGGGTGTGTGGTGGGTATTACCTATACACCTCTGCCTACCCGTTCGGGGACCCTTGTGGGAAGGCATGAGGATATATTATTATTAATAATTACATTTAAGTCCCACGGCTGGGCAAAAGCTATCCAGCCCTCCCTCCACTCCCCATCTTGGGCGCCACTTTCGATCAATTGTTCTCTTAACTTAAATAATTTAACACGTGTCCAAGTGGTTTGTAATGATTAAATTTGGTTAGAATCTCGATAAGAATATCTATGTCTGTGATATTTTTGCGAGGTTAGCATTCAGGGACGGCGGATCCTCTGTCTTTATAATTGGCAGCATTCCATATTAAACTGCACAGTTTTAACTTTCTGTATTTTGTCCTAAACATAATATTTAATGTCTTTACAGTGGGTTGTGGGGTATTGTTGATACGAATCCTCGTAAAACAGGTTTCATACTAAAATTCAAATTAACGATGTATCATGTCTACCCGTAGCGTCAAAACACAAGAATTCCCTTGGTTTAATAGCTCGTGTGTGCTAGTTTATAGTTACTTCAAGATTATAAAAGACGGTTTTGTGGTGTGTGCTCTTATGAGTGGAGACTTCGTTAAGATAATTATTAATTACGAAAACTTTT
Source organism: Drepana arcuata (assembly GCA_016069955.1). NCBI lineage: Eukaryota > Metazoa > Arthropoda > Insecta > Lepidoptera > Drepanidae > Drepana > Drepana arcuata. The sequence continues at coordinate 46,166 of JACCPG010008347.1, read as the reverse complement.
TAAATATGAAGCCGAGATTTAAATATTAAATATTAAATAGCGGCAAGCTGAAGACAGGGCGCTATGGCGCTCATTAGGGGAGGCCTATGTCCAGCAGTGGACTAGAGTGGGCTTATGATGATGATGATGATGATGATGATGATTTAAATATTAGAGCCGTGGTGGCCGAGTGGTTCGAGCAGTTGCCTGCGACGCAAAGGTCGCAAGTTCGAATCCCGACTGTACCAATGAGTTTTTCTGAACTTAAGTACAGTGATTAGTCACGAGCTATACGGTGAAGGTAAACATCAAGAGGAAACCTGCATATGTCTGAGAAGAAATTCAAAGGCGTGTGTATAGTCGTGCTTGAGTAACAGCGATGGCCTCGCCATCTGTCACGTTGGCACCTAATATACCTCTGGCGGAAAGTGGGTGTGTGGGTATTACCTATACACCTCTACCTAACTACCCCTTCGGGGACCCTTGTGGGAAGGCGTGAGGATATATTATATATTATTATTACATTTAAACTATCAAGAATTTCTTCTTAACAGACTTTACAGATCCCTTGAGAAATGTTAAATCACTGTACTTAAGTGCAGAAAAACTCATTGATGCAGCAAGGATGTGAACCTGTGATGTTGACTATTTAGGTGATTGCTTAAACATATCGGTCACACAGCTCAGTAAATATAAATATTGCCAGATAGCTCTGATATAACTCGTGTAGGTATTTATGCTGTTGGAAAGAGGTATACATTGCATTAAGCTCTTAAATTGCTATAAGTAGGAATAAAATACTTTCCTTTATCCTCGGAAGTAATCAGAAGATCTCGTTTTGAAGTATAGATAGTGCCATCTACGAAGACGCGCCCCACTATACTTACTTCGAGCCCCACTTTCTTCCTATCCCAGTAATGTATGAGTATTGTCGGTACACACTGAATACATACTTATACTTATAAGTGCATACGCACACTATAATTGATAGACTCGCACCTCTCAACGCCACATCTCGTTACCCCCTCGACGGGAAATCTATCTGTCTAAACAGGTATTTACGTTGCATGAATCGATTTTATTATAGGTATACCTGATACTTGTTCAGTACAGATACATATGGCCGACATTCGATTATCGTTCAATCAGTAATGAAGATCTCACGATAACGATGGCATATATAGGTACATATATTCCTTCAGTCAGCTATTTTTAGGACCTTGTTATTCGATCGCTATAGTATTTCAACATTAACAATACATCCTTACAATTTAAATTAGTGCACTATTACAATTTTCATTCCAACATTTGGTGAATACACATATATAAGCTAGCCGAGTCCCTCGCGTAGGCAAATACTCTTTTTTTTATACAACAAGAGTGGCCAACAAGCATAAAGCGCACCTGGTTGGTTACCGTATCCTATTTACGCTCACGATACGGAAGCACCTCTTGCGAGTTGCCAGCATAATATAACTAATCCCTCCGCTGCCAACACAATATAACAATCCTCCCCCCTCCCCAAGAAGCTCATTATTGGAAACCTTATTCATCGCGCAGGAACACAAGACAAAAAATTTAGTTATTTGGCCACGGACTTCTAAAAGGTGGAGGTCCTGCCCCAGTCGGGCAGCTCCAAATTCGAACGGGAAACCCGTTATGCCCTTGCTTTCTTAGTTGGTCTTTAATCAATCTTGGTTCACATTAATCAGTCATTTGCTAATTACCACGTGATTTATGAACAGACTAATAAGAGATGGTAGAAGTCACCCTACTTCCATCTCTCATTACTCTGTAACGTACGAACGACAGGATCTAGAAATTATCCAGTCCATTATGATAAAGGCCCAAACTTATATGATACATATGAGTGGCTTTTTTACGCTTTAACGTCTTAACTAATAATAATAACTGGGACAATTCCACACAAATTGACCTAGTCCCAAATTAAGCCAAGCTTGTGTTATGGTAACTAGACAATGATATATTTACTTATATAGATAGATATATACATAGGACTATATACATCCAAGACTAAGGTACAAATAAGGTTCATCACACAAATATCTGCCCTCAGCGGGATTCGAACCCGCGACCTCAAGTTTCGCAGTTAGGAGCTCTAACCACTAGACCAGACGGTCGTCATACTCAACCACTCAATTGGTTCTCAAACTTTGCATACGAGTATATAGAAAGAAGAGATGTAGTTCAAAGACGTGAACTCGTGCAGCTAGGCATATCGGGGACTTGTCAAAAGGTACCTAGATCTTTTACAGAGTCAAAGTTTAATTAAATATAATAATATAATATAATAATAATATATCCTCACGCCTTCCCACAAGGGTCCCCGAAGGGGTAGGCAGAGGTGTATAGGTAATACCCACACACCCACTTTCCGCCACAGGTATATTAGGTGCCAACGTGACAGATGGCGAGTCCATCGCCTTATCCCTTATTTACTAACACTATAGATGTGATATTCGAAATAAAATTATTCTATTCTATTCTATCCTACAACATAACAGAGATAGAATAATCTTTAAATATGCTTTTGTTTGTACAAGATTCTGTGTGAAACGTTTCTAGCTATATCATCAAGTGCAACCAGAACGTACGTGGGATGGCGTGCGCTCTCGTATCAGTACATATTATAAAAAGAAGAACCCGGCCGCGTCTCTGTCCTGTTTGTTCGCGATAAACCTCTCTACTAATACCGCTTTACTAACAAAGTTTCCTTCCGTGAACGCTCAGGCTGTGGAATGAGCTCCCCGTTGAGGTTTTCCCTGGGGAGTATAGCATGGACTTCTTCAAGAATGGTATGAAAAGATTCCCGCAGGGTCGGCAATGCGCGTGTGATACCCCTGGTGTCGCCGTCCATAAGCGGCGCTAGCCGCATACCATCAGGCGGGCTGCATGCTTGTTTGCCACCCAATTGGTATAAAAAAAGTATTTTTCGCATACCTACTTCCAAGAAGTGGCAAGAAAAGGAAGGCCTTGTAATTCTCACATCTCTAATTTCAGCCATCTGCGTCTTAGTATAGGTAAATACATACCTATGTACGTATCATCATGCCGAGTCCCTCACTGAAAGGCTTGGTGTATGTATACATATATATTTCTCATTGGTTTGGTGTATGTACTTTAACAAAACACTATTTATCTGAAAGGGTCATTGTCCTAAAGATTAAAACGATTTAGTAAACACCTACGTAATCGATAAACAATTTCCTGAAAGAATTTCAGCTTTTGAAAGATATATTAGGTACGCATCCGCGGGCGAATTTGTTTATACACCGGTTTGTTTACATCGTTCCTTCCTGCAGTTAGTAATTCATACAACTAAATACGTAGGTTGATACGTTTTGTAAATAAATTAGCCTGTAGGCGCTAGCTAAAGGTACAGGTACGAGTATCACTCGCCCGTTGTCGAACTATACTCTGTTGCATGGAGTAGATATACCAACATGAGGGATGCAAACAGTGTCCTTATGTTAACACTGCAATTTCTTGTGAATCTCTGGAAACCAAAGCAAAAACACTTCACGGTACCGGAGGTATTGACCATTGGGAAACTTCAGTTTTGAATGAGACATGTAGACCACACTATGACAGCGACACTGAATTACCCAAGAATGATTTATTGCTTAAAGTGACTGTTACCGTACATAATCGTATGACAAGATGTAATGGCTTTTAATGTTGATTATCACATACAAACATATTCACGTTGGGAATGGGACGTACAAAGAGGTCAAGAAGAAGGCCCTGAATAGAGAAAAATAGAGGAAGCTTCATCAGTTGTACCAACAAAAGTCATATTATACCCAGTCGGTCACGGTAAGAAATATTGCACATAGCGGACTAATGCTCCTAATGTCCTTGTCTCCCCTATGTAGGACAATTCGCGACCGGTCTTTTAGATCATTTAAATTAATTGAAGGAAATTAAACACTAAACGTTAATGAATGGGGAAAATTCCTAACATACCGACCTTGTCCCAAACTAAACCCTACTTTTACTATCGGAACTGAACAACGATACTACTACTACATACTTCCATATATAAAACTATACTAATATTATAAAGAGGAAAGGATTGTATGTGTGTATGTTTGTAATGAATAAACACAAAAATACAGTACTGATTTCAAAAATTCTTTCACCATTGGAAAGCTATATTCACCTTGAGTTACATAGGTTATATTTTCTTTTATAAAAAAATCTTATATCCACCCGTGTGAAGCCGGGACAGGCCGCTAGTTTAATATATAGCATCCAAGACTAAACCACAAACATCCACCCTATTGTCCATAAGCTTCGTAATCAAGGTCCTTTGAGCACTAGGACAAACAACTGCTCAGTTTGGGATGTTAATAGTTAGGTACTTTTGAAATTGATACATCAACGCGTAGCGTGAAGAAACATGCAAATAGCATTGCAACACAAATCCCAAAGCAACATGATATAAATCTGAAACGTCTAGCGAAAGCTCTCATTCCGAAATGAATACGCAATTTTTGCGTTTTTAACTTTTAATATAATCAGGATGACGCGAGATGCGACCCAGTTCACATATCTCGTTTATTTTCGGTGTCGTCTATTTAACTTATTATAATAAGCAGGAATCTTAGTTACAAAGATTTGATAAGCAACCCTTGGAATAAATTATCTTCAAATCCACAAAAGTCATCCAAGGAGATTTCAGAGGTATAACAACACCTTTTCGACTAAGATAGTTATTTAAGGGCCAACGTCAGATTGCTATTTTACACTTTTGGATAAGGAAGGCAATAACACTTTTTAGTAAGCCACCTGTTTGCAAAGCTTTCCATAGTAATGCAAGACTATAGCTGAGAGTGGCTTGACCTACCAGTCTATGGTTTATCGTACATCCAATTATAAATTAATACACAAATGTTAAATACTCGTATCTCCTCTACATAGTATAAAACAAAGTCAATTCTCGCCGTCTCGCTTAGATCTTTTAAGCCACGCAACAGATCTTAACGGGATTTTCATCCATAGATTGTGTGAACAAGGAGGATTAAATGTAGTGTAATATTGGTCTTAAACCCAAGGAAGCGGATTAGCAATCATATGAGTTGTAACAAAAAATTTCAATGATAAGTTCTGTAAGTCTGAAAAGAACTAGCGCTCTCTCCGCCTACCTTGTGAGGGTCTCAGCCTGATATGTATCTATATGTACGTTCATGCATAGTGATGAATATATTCTATAGACTAGATATACCCATAGTCAATGTTCCGTTAAGACAATTGACATTTGCAGGGAATATTTGTCTGGTTTTGTTGTGAGACGCAACGGGGAATGCGTCTCTCAGGACAGTTGACAAGGTATAGAATGACACATCCTCGGAACACGTCTACGATTCAAACAATTCTGCCGTACGTATATAATTATAGGTACACACTTACTGCTCGCGGTGGCTTTATCCGCAGAAATCAAGATACTTTTAAATCGACCGATCAAGAGTATTGCATAGTAAAGGAATATATATATTTTTTTAAATGAACGGTATAGGTCCCTTATTCAAATTCTTCGGACCGTTTCAGCGTGATGGAGTAACACATACAAACTCACACACGAACTTTCGTATTTATATGAGCGGTATGATGGGATTAGTCAGCGGATAAAGTTATTTCAGAGGCTTAGGTACTTCACGTGCGTAAGGGACAGAGATACGAAATAAACGTTGTGGAGGGTCACCGAAGGAGTAAGTGGAAGTGAGTAATATCCACACACCTAATTTTCGCCGCAAATGTGTTTTTGGTGCCAATATGATAGATGGCGAGTCCAATGCCTTTTCTCAAGGATTATTAAAGCACTTCTTTGATTTTTTCTCAATTTTAAGCAGGTTTCCTCTCGATGATTTTCTCCACCGTAAAGCTCGTAGTGTGTTTATTCACTGTACTTAAGTTCAGATAAACTCATTGGCTGGGCATCGGATTTGCAATATTTGTGTTGAAGCGACTAATTGAACCACACGACTACTACAACTCAAAGCTTATAATATAGCTATATGTATAAGGGAAAGATAGAAATTCTACTCCAGAATTATCAGCAACAGCTGTTATAACGTTTTTGGCACTGGAGCTTTAAGAGTGCGAAAAGGACAGATGTTTATAGCTTTAAGATATCTATCCCTTGCCCACACTTCAATGATGATGACAAAAACAAGTTATGTTAAACTTCCCAGTTGAGGCACATCCTCCAAAACACTACATCGTTAATTTGTTACAATTGATTGATCCTTCGTAAACGAAAATTGTCGCCGTTTTCATCAATCGAGGAATTAATGTTAATATTTATGAATTTGGACGTATTCCAATACAAACAGTTGTATGAGAACATTCTCGTCATTATGTCTTTCCAAACACTTAGTAGGCAACCGAACCTATATTTAAAACACGTATGATTTTAAAAATTTCGGCAACAATTTCAAGAGGCGCTCTTCATTGTTGAGAGGTTTTATTGTAGCATCTGAGCTGCTGCTGAGCTGAATTTTATTTAAGCCTTTTTAATTTGAGAATCAACTCGACAGTTCTCAGTGACAGGTTCATCTTGTTTATGTTTTGTTGACATCGTGCCGCTAACAAAAAATATCTAAATAGGTATGATAGCAGTTAATAGTACCTACTTCATTGTGTGGCGAATTATTATATTATTGTATAAGGGACGCGGCCTGATGATATGTATGTATGTATGTATTCTATAAACAATTACTGAAACCTCAGGAATTCTGTATTATGGCCGAGGACTAGTGATAAATTGACCTTTTAGTGCACAGACTGTACGAATTATTAGGTGATACATGTGACACATGGTAACTGCTACATTACCCGTTACCGTGTTAATAAGTAAACTACAGACGACATCTTTAGACAATATACAACTTGCATTTTACAATAAGATCCCGAATAATGTGACGCGTCAACAAACAGAAAGCTCCGAGCGCACGACAGTTGGCGACAAAAGAAAATATTTGGAATGCCGATAGCACGTAATAGACGTCTATTTCAGAGGCATATACATGCGCCACAGTTTTAGCCGAGCTCGAGCGTAGGCGCCTGGCGACCTTGGCGGACCAGCATCGGTGGAACGGTGGAAAACGAGACTCGCCGCCATTTTAGGCTGCGCCGGCGGCCGCAGCGGCCGGGTCAAGTTTTATTGTCTCCGCGCCGGGTTGCATAACTCCCAAATCACGGGCTCAGCGCTCGAAAATATCATGCACGAAGGCGAATGCTAGCTGTAAGGCGGTCTACCCCTCGGCCCGTCCGAAGATCATTAACTCGACGATAACCCATTTGGACGGGCGCCGTCGCAGACGTTTCGACAGGCTACTTTGGCTGGCGGCCAGTTTATGAACGTTCGCAAAATGAGACGCGCGCCTGTCGGCAAGCCGCAGGCGAATGCAGGCGATGGCACTCAGACTTACACCAGTACACCGCGACGAAATCCTTGTCTTCCAGCACTCGGTCAAGCTGCTTAGCGGTGACATCCTCGATCTGGGGCTCTTGTCTAGTCGGGGCGGGGGACTTGCGCGCCGCGGTGGCGGCGAGTAGCACTAGGGCCGCCAGGGCCTGCACCCACCGAGCCATGGCGAGGGCGCGCGCGGACTGGCCGCCGCCCGCCCTGCGCGCGCGCACGCCGCCCCACTCTCCGCCCTCCTCACGCTGCGCATGCGCTCTTGGTGCGACCACACTGCTGCCAAAACTACTGATCGCTTCAATTAACTGTAGTTAACGACATAATGGCTTGTATAACCAAAAACAATATTTTGAAAAGTTTGTTATGGTAATCGTAATTTATCTTTAATATAAATAGTAGCCGTGGTGGCCCAGTGATTCGAGTAGTTACCTGAGACACAAAGATCGCAAGTTCGAATCCCGACTGTACCAATGAGTTTTTCTGAACTCAAATATAGTGGTTAGTCACACCACGAGCTCTACAGTAAAGGAAAACATCGAGAGGAAACCTGCATACATCATAGAAACAATTCAAAGACGTATGTATTGTCTTGCTTGAGTAACGGCGATGGACTCGCCATCTGTCATGTTGACACCTAAAATATATCTCTGGTGGAAAGTGGGTGAGGAAAATTAATAGTCAATGATACGGCCGTAACAGATGCAGATTGTGACCAAGAATGTAATATAATATAGCTTCCAGGTATAACTGTGGAGGTTCATTTGTTACTAGATATTAAATTCGATAGGTACATACTTATAAGACTCAAATTATATAAATGTGCTCATGCGTGTTGGGCTTCTTTTGCTGTTGTGTATTATATAGGTACGTCTAATAAATGTTATGATCTTAAATAGTAATCTTCGTAAAAGTTCTGGAACAATTTAAACCTGAGAGCATCGAGAAATCTTTCAATTATAAATTGAAATGAATATTGATAAATGAATATAAATATCAATTGAATATGAAATTATCTGGTTCAATGAAATTGCTATCATCAAAATTTATTTTGTGTGGATACTTCTTCACGCCTTCCCACAAGAGCCACACCACCACTGCACCATATTTTAGGAGCCAACGTAACAGCTCGTCATGTAGCTACACCACGAGCTTCACTGAACTTAAATTCAGAAAAGTTAATTTGCAGTCGGGATTCGATTTTGCAATCTTTGTGTTGAAATCAGCTCCTCGAACTACTTCGGCCACCACGGAACTGCTCTGTGCAAGTCTTTTATCTCATTGGACATTTTATTATGAAATTTGAATATTGTGCGGCGATGGGGACCGCCACCCATCACGCGGAGTGCCTCACGGCGGGAAGTGGAGTGTGGAGTGTAGGATGGGTGTATGGAATGTAAGAGGAGGTATGGCTGATAAGATGAACGAATTGATCGATGTTATGACAGAGAGCGAGTTAGATGCTGTGTGCTTGTCTGAAACCAAGCGGAAGGGTAGTGGAGTAGACGAGCTCCCGGGCGGGAGTTTAGTGCTGTGGTCAGGAGTGGCAAACACCGAGCACGCCTGCCAGGGAGTGGGAATTCTACTATCCAGCCGCTTGGCAGAATGTATGATAAGCTATGATGCGGTGAGCCCCAGACTTATTTGGGCTCGCTTTAAAATAGGCCTTACCCGACTGTTTTTAGTCGCGGTATATGCTCCGGTGGCCTCAGCGGACACTTGCGACCTGAATAAGTTCTGGGAATGTGTGAGTAATGTTCTAGAGACGAAAGAAGGGAATGAAAAGCTGATTATTTGTGGTGATCTGAATTGATGGGTCGGGACAGCCCGTAAGGATTACGAGGCAGTACTCGGCAAGTATGGTGATAAGAGAGTGAACGAGGCAGGCAAGCTGATATTAGATGTATGCATGGAGAGAGACCCTTTTGTGGCGAACACCATGTTCGACCACAAAAGGATTCATCAGTATACATGGGAACGGAAAAATGAGCGAAGCATGATAGATCTGTTTCTAATAGATCAGCGACTCAGAACACAGGTGATGGACACCAGGGTGCATAGGGGAGCTGACCTGGGAACGGACCACTTCCTAGTTATAACTAGGATAAGGGGTCTGTTCGCGGGCTGGCGATCCCGCGCTGGGGGTCCCTGTTCTGTAGTCGCAGACCGCATCAAAAGCTGGAGGCTTCAAGATGCGGCTATTAGAGACAGATATCAAGAAAGGGTATCTGAACAGCTAGCCTGTCCACCGAAAGATGTGTTTGAGAGTGTCGATGCTTGTTGGCAGTTCCTTAAGTCCAGCATATTATGCGCCGCGAAAGAGGTTTGTGGCATTTCGAAAGGGCGGACAACCAAAAATGGCGATGGTTGGGGGGATGAGGAAGTGAAAGAAGAAGTTAAAAAGAAGAAGGATGCAAGACAAGACATTTTGGCTATGTCCAGCTCAAGTGAGAGTATGAAAGAAAAGATGAAAGAAAAATACCGCCTGCAAAAAAATCGTACGAAAGAGATAATAGCTCAGAAGCGTGAGAGGTTCCAAATGACTGTAGACGAAAAACTGTCACAGAATCTCAAGGACAATGCAAAACTTTTTTGGAGGGAAGTTAAGAAGTCCAGAAATTGTGTTACAGCTAGTAGTAGGATGAATGTGATTTTCTCGAAGGACAATAACATACTGACTGACAAAACAGACGTCCTCAGGCGATGGAGTGAATTTTACAAAGATATGTATGATGATGCCGCTGATCTACTCACAGAGCTGCCTCCAACAGAATCTGTCGAGGATCCTATAGCGGATAAAATAAGTATGGGAGAGATTGTAAGTGCGATAAGAAGTCCGAAATGTGGAAAAGCTGCGGGAATAGATGGGATTATGGCTGAGATGATCAAGTACGGTGGACCAGCGGTCTGGGACGTCATCTATTTGCTATGCAATCTTTGCTGGGAAAAGGGTGATGTTCCGGACGACTGGAGGCGAGCAGTCATCGTGCCTTTCTATAAAGGAAAGGGATCACGATTGGACTGCTCAAACTACAGAGCCATCAGCTTGGTCAGCTTAGCTAGTAAAGTGTATACGAAAATCCTGACGATAAGAATGCAAGAGCGATCCGAAAGATTTCTCTGGGAATCCCAAGGTGGATTTAGACCAGGAAGAGGATGTATGGATCAAACCTTCTCGCTTCGCGGAATCGCGGAAAAGTTTTTGGATATTAACCAGAGGGTTTTCTGCGCTTTCGTCGACCTGGAGAAGGCATTTGATAGAGTCGTACGAAAGGAACTCTGGGACGTGTTGCCTGGATATGGAGTGAGCAGTTCCCTACTGCATGCCGTGAAATCACTCTATAGTGATAGCGGGGCGTGCGTTAGGGTTAATGGTGAGATGTCACCCTGGTTTGATGTGAAGTCGGGGTCAAACAAGGGTGTATCATGTCTGCCTGGCTGTTCATTATATATCTAGATAACTGTCTGAGAGCACTAAGAACGAACGGATGTGGAGTGAAAATGGGAAACTTAGTGGTCAACTGCCTATTATACGCCGATGACGCGGTTTTACTGGCGTCATCAGAGGGCGAACTGCAGTCACTAGTTACCATAATGAAAGAAGGATGTGAAAAGAAGGGGCTGCGCCTAAACGCTGGCAAGACTAAGGTTCTGGTATTTGAAAGAGATGAACAAGTGACCGAGTGTGCTATATCGGTAAATGGGCAAATTCTAGGGCAAGTGAATGAATTTGTATATCTTGGAAGCATGTTCACACGAGATGGAAAGTATGAAAAAGATATTGAAAGAAGGATAACTGCCGGAAATAAGGTGAATGGAGCCATGTCGGCGTTGATGGGCAGTAAAAGTCTGAGCAAGAATGCTCGAGTTGCTGTCCACAACGCGATATTGGTACCTACCTTATTGTATGGCAGCGAATCCTGGGTATGTCAGAGGAAGTATGAAATAGCTTGAATGCAGTCGAGATGCGATCTCTTCGAAAAATGTGCGGCGTAACGATATTAGATTGAATCCGCAATGAAGAGATTCGCAAATCAACTGGCGTGAATGAGGGCGTGATTGTAAAGATGAAGAAAGGCATGTTACGCTGGTTTGGACACATAGAAAGGATGAGTGAAGAAAGATTGACGAAACAGATATACAAAGCAAAAGTGTGTGCAAGAAGAGGCAGAGGAAGGCCACGTTCCAACTACCTGGATCAAATAGATCGGACTCTGAAGGACGGGAACGTTAAGAGTACTCGAAACCGACGAGCATGTATGAAGAGACTGATGAATGTGGACGAAGCGAAAGAGGTATGTAAGTCTAGAGAGAACTCTGCCTCTCTGCCTACCCCGTTAGGGACTTGGCGTGATGATATGTATATGTATGTATATGTAAAATATATGGATAGCTCCATTTGAATGTGAAGAGGTAGCCCACATCACTCCCCCCCAGAGACCGTCCCCCTACGGTCGATAATAATTTGGGAAACGAACCTTGCGACCATAGCGGGTCTTTCTGACGTTTACGTCTGTCTGTGCGTCAGTCTGGTCTGGTATATCCGAGTAAGAAGAGGTGAGAGGGCTTGTAGGAGTGAGAGGTGGGATGGGAGAAGATTTTACGGAAGGAGAAGGTCGACCAGTATATAGGCGGGCTTGAGGCGGTCCAAAGATACTGTGACGGTTTTGCCTTTAACCCATATTTTGAAGGTTTTATCCGCACGTTCCAGCACTTCGTAAGGGCCAGAATATGGCGGCTGTAAGGCTCCTCGGACTGTGTCATCCCTTAAAAATGTAACTTGAAGAGGGTAAGTCTTTAAAAATATAAATCTTCCCCTTTGTATGCCGAGAGGCGGGTGCTGGACGAAGCTTCGCCGCAAAATTACGAACGCGAGAGGTAAAATCGGTTATATCCGCAGCTTCAGGGGAAGTGGCTTTGAAGAATTCTCCTGGCAAACGCAGCGGTTCCCCGTATACCAACTCAGCAGATGAAGATTGCAGGTCATCTTTGAATGCTGTCCTGATACCCAACAACACAAATGGTAAATTTTCCACCCAGTTACAATCTGCGTGGCACATTATGGCCGCTTTGAGCTGACGTTGGAACCGTTCTACTAAGCCTTTGCATGCTGGATTATACGCGGTGGAACTGGAAAAGTGTGGATTCAAACTGACGCCCGCGATCGGTAACAATATCCGTAGGACATCCAAACCTGGAAGTCCACGATATCAGCGCTCGTCCTACTGTTTCGGCAGTCATATCAGCCATTGGCATGACTTCTGGCCAGCGTGTGAAACGGTTTACTACCGTGAGGCAATAGCCGATAGCCTTGAGATATCGGTAAGGGGCCTATAATGTCCACGTGGATGAAGGCAAATCTAGCGCGGGGTAAATCGAATTTGCTCAATGGTGTAGACACATGTCGATTTACTTTAGCGCGTTGGCAGGCCAGACACATTCGTGACCATTCTCGGCAGTCTTTACGCATTCCAGGCCAAACAAACCTTTCAGCTACCAACTTAGTGGTTGCTTTTGGGCCTGGGTGACTTAAGCTGTGAAGACTGTCAAAGAGTTGTCTACGAAATAGCTTCGTAATGAATGGTCTTGGTGTCGATGTACTTACGTCGCAATACAATTCATTACTACTGTTTGCCAGATTAAGCTTTGTGAGCCGAAGGGAAAGTTCGTCGTCTAGGTAATATTGTAGCTCCTCATCAGTTGATTGAGAGGAGGCCAGTTTGTCAAGGTCAATTGGCATCTGCAGTTCAGCGACCCTTGACAATGTATCAGCTACGACGTTATCTTTGCCAGATATATGTCGTATGTCGGTCGTGAACTGCGAGATGAAATCGAGGTGTCGGTATTGTCGTGGCGAACAGTTGGCTTTCCTTTCGTGGAATGCGAAACTGATCGGCTTGTGGTCCGTATACACAATAAAAGGTCTGGCCTCCAACATATGTCTAAAATATTTTATACTCTCGTATATTGCTAGGAGTTCGCGGTCATATGGTGAATATTTTTGTTGAGGGGGACTTAGCTTCCGTGAGAAGAACGCAAGTGGTTGCCATGCCCCGTCCTTGAGCTGCTGTAGCACTGAACCCATTGCAAAGTCAGATGCGTCAGTTACCAGTGCGAGTTTTGCATGGCAGTCCGGGTGAGCTAGAAGTGCTGCGTTTTCGAGGCTTTCCTTCGTGGCTTGGAAAGCTTTTAATTCGTCCTCGGTAAGGCAGACTGGTGAAGAGCCTTTTACTGTTCCCATAAGGTGAGAATTGAGGGGTGCTTGGGTAACGGCAGCATTAGGCAAAAATCGCCTATAAAAATTTTCCATGCCCAAAAACCTTCTCAACGTCCTTACATTTTTAGGTGGGGGAAAATCGTGAATAGCTTGTACCTTTGTCGCCAGTGGTTTGGTGCCGCTCTGTGAGCAAGTCAGAAACTCCAAAAACGCACTTGGATACGTTTATTACCATGCCGTATTTCTTAAACCTATCAAACACTTGCCGAAGGTGACTTTCATGTTCAGTTTCGCTTCGGCTAAAGATCAAAAAGTCATTTAAATAACAGTAGACGAACTCCAAGCCGCGCATCATCTCGGCGACACGTCTTTGGAACGGCCAGCGTTACGCAGACTGAAAGTCATAAATGGGAACTCGAACATACCAAACGGTGTTGTGATGGCGGTTTTTTGTATATCCTCCGCGCAGATCGGTATTTGATTGTATGCCTTCACCAAATCAACCGTGCTGAAGACTGTGCATCCAGCAATGTTATGTGTGAAGTCATGGATGTGTCTAATCGGACCTGTCTGGGACAGTACGAGCATTAAGTTGTCGGTAATCTCCACAAGGGTGCCATCCGTTCCCTTTTTTTGGGCGCCAAATGGGATGACCAGGGGCTCTCGGACGGTCTAGCTATCCCACTAGCAAGCATGTCTTCAAATTCTTGCTTTGCAATTTTTAACTTATCGGGAGCTAGTCGTCTAGATGCACAAGATATAGGGGGACCTGGAGTGGTGCGTATGTGGTGTTGTGTGGTATGTTACGATGCTTACCAGCTGGTCGTGAAACTGGTGACCCCGCATAGGACACGAAGTGTAACATGAGTGACAACAGCAGTAGTGATACAGAAAAGACGGTAGAATCCAAAACCGACCGTGTCACTATGCGCCGTACAAAAAAAAGTGTGCGTTTCCAATGCACCGGACGACACGACATCCGTCATTCACAAACGAAAGGTAAAAGTGCCTCCATTCTCGCCTGACGATCCCGAAATTTGGTTCTCTCTTCTAGAAGCACAGTTCGAGAGCCTGAACATCACCTCGGACACAGAGAAATTTACGAGCGTCACTACCAACCTGACATTACAGGATGCTAAGGCAATAAAAGACGTTATCATCACTCCACCTACCATAGATCGCTATGCAAAAATTAAAACGGAACTGATTAAGCGACTATCAGCTTCCCACGAGCGTAAAATTAAGCAATTGCTAACGCACGAAGAACTTGGTGACCGCCAAACCATCTCAGTTTCTACGGCACCTAAGGGATTTAGCCGGACCGTCAGTGCCTGAGGATCTAATACAATCCATCTGGTCTAATCATCTCCCGAACCAGATTCAGACCTTATTAGCCGCACAACCTCCTCAATCCCTGGAACAACTAGCTGACCTAGCGGATCGCATTCAAGAGCTAACAGCACCTTGCAACGTCATCCAAAACTTTTCCCGCTTTTGCCGCACCATCATCATTATCGCGCAACGAGATCGCGGAGCTCAAGGAAATGGTGGAAAAACTCGCGTTCAAACTAGACGAGCACACGCATACGTCATGCCATTCTCGTGACCGCAACAACCAATCTAGGCGAAATCACGCATCATCGGCTAGATCAAGGTCGAATTCAAGCTACCGTAAATACCCAGTATGCTGGTACCACTCTAAATTCGGTTCTAAAGCCAGCCGCTGCACAAAACCTTGTGACTATATGAAGTCGGGAAACGAGCAAGGCAATCGATAATGGCGACTGACGATTGCCCAGCTGCACCACAGGGTCGCCTCTTCGTAATTGACCGCAGCACGAAGATCAAGTTCCTGGTCGACACAGGCAGTGACCTCTGCGTCTTCCCTCGGTCCCAACTGCAAGAACGCCGGTTACCTACAGGGTATACGCTGTCTGCAGCCAACGGATCGACCATCGAGACATGCGGCTACAAACATATGAAGCTCGATTTTGGACTTCGGCGTGCCCATCCGTGGCGTTTTGTGGTAGCAGACGTGACATTTTAATATTATGGTAGATTGTAAGAACCTAAAATTAGTTGATAACACTACTTCACTTTGTACACCAGCTTCTCTGGCGACTTCAAGTAATCATGTTCTTTCCGTTAAGGTTTTAACTGGCAGCACCCGTTACCACTTACTACTTTCTCAGGAATACCCCGAAATCACGTCGGGGTCACCAGTTTGGGGAAATGTTTAGGTGTCTACTGATGGCGTAGTGTAGACGGATAGAGGATGGTACTCACCAGAGCCTCTGTGGGAAAATAAACAAAGTCCAGTTCCGTACGGCACACGGTATATTTCACTATGTACACGATATATAAAACAGACTATAACTTAGTAACTAGTAAGCGAGCGATAGCAAGAGAATAGCGAGAATAGAGAGGTAAGCGGTGGAGCACCAGTTAGCGTGGGGCTCCGCGCAAAGCAAGGAAGCTAACTGATGGCTGGCAGGGCGTTCGAATCAGCTGCGCCCGCGCACGATAGTTGTGCGTAAACAAGTAGACCGGTTTAGGTCAGGGCGCGTTTCCACTCGACGATGCATTCGGCCAGCCGGCAAGTCGTTTTGACGTGTGTTTTGCTCGTATGAAATATGTATGTCTGTAAGTTTATATTTAAGTATTTGTTTGTGTGTATATTTTTATTTATTTAATCTTACTAACATCTATCATTACAGGTTTCCCCAATGCGATAGTGTAGAACAAAATCTTAAGGTCCATAGGTCACTTCACTTCGGGTTCATGTGGCACTTGTCCGCGGAAGCGACGAAACACCACGTTCTGCGGCCAGAAGTCCTCGTCCATGGCAAGGTGCAGGTATCACGTCGGCACGCGCACCACGAACGCCTTAAAATTGACTTTGCGGCGCGACTCCAGCATCTGCACTCTCGGCGTGTACCTGAGCTTCCGGGGAACGTACTCCACTATGTCTTCCGCCTTTGTAGTGTAGTGTAAGCGGGAGACATAGACCGGAGTATTCGGCTGCGCTGCCCGTATGGTGACATTGGGCTCCGCAGCACCCTTGCCGCAGCGGCTCTGAGTCGGGCGTGAGCGGCGCTTTTTCTTTTGCACCGTCACAAATCCGTCTTCGTCGTTAGCCCGTTGCGGAACCTTCTCAGGCTCGGGCTTCTTGGCGCAGCCAATACCTCGGCGAGGCTTGTCCGGGGCTGCAGGGACGGCTGGTCCAGGTTGACGCGCGGCGCTGCAGCGAGGAGCCGCAGGGGCGGGGGCGGGAGGGCGAGGTGCGCGGGCGACGCATTCTGATGACGGAGTCGGCGACGACAAAACTTGCCGCTGATACATTGAGGCCGGCTCCGCGGCGCATGTTGATATTTAATGCGCCCGATGGTGACCCAGTTACCGACACAATATTGCGCAACTCAGTAACTTCGTTGCGCAAATATGTGATAGTGTCCTGGGATGCGTCCAACTTCCGCTGCATACCCGCAACACTTGCCTTTAAAAGAATGATGTCCTTTAATAGGCTCTCAACATCGACGTGGTCGAAGCTGATGGTAGGGAGCTTATCTAAGTCCCTCGCCACAAAAGTCGGCACGTCGTCAGGGTTAGTCTCTTTCAGCAGGGTGATCATCTCCTGCAGGTTTTTCTTGGTCCCGTCACGCCGGCGAGACACCATCTGGTCAGTCTTGTGTAGCAGACGGAACAGAAGAAGCTTGGAGGCGGCGATGTCCTCCTCGCTAAAGTTTGTTGCACAGATCTGGACAAGGAATACTTCATCCATCACGTCCAGTTTCTGTTGCAAGAACGCCAGCAACTCACTTTTTGCCACGAGGTCCATAGCAACACGCGAGCGTCGGCTTTCGCTGCGCTAATCAATTAAACTAAACAACATACATACATATCATCACGCCAAGTCCCTAACGGGGTAGGCAGAAAGTATAGAGCGCCAGTTCTCTCTAGACTTACATACCTCTTTCGCTTCGTCCACATTCATCAGTCTCTTCATACATGCTCGTCGGTTTCGAGTACTCTTAACGTTCCGGTCCTTCAGAGTCCGATCTATTTGATCCAGGTAGTTGGAACGTGGCCTTCCTCTGCCTCTTCTTGCACACACTTTTGCTTTGTATATCTGTTTCGTCAATCTTTCTTCACTCATCCTTTCTATGTGTCCAACCAACGTAACATGCCTTTCTTCATCTTTACAATCACGCCCTCATTCACGCCAGTTGATTTGCGAATCTTCATTGCGGATTCGATCTAATATCGTTACGCCGCACATTTTTCGAAGAGATCGCATCTCGACTGCATTCAAGCTATTTTCATACTTCCTCTGACATACCCAGGATTCGCTGCCATACAATAAGGCAGGTACCAATATCGCGTTGTGGACAGCAACTCGAGCATTCTTGCTCAGACTTTTACTGCCCATCAACGCCGACAAGGCCCCGTTCACCTTATTTCCGGCAGTTATCCTTCTTTCAATATCTTTTTCATACTTTCCATCTCGTGTGAACATGCTTCCAAGATATACAAATTCATTCACTTGCTCTAGAATTTGCCCATTTACCGATATAGCACACCCGGTCACTTGTTCATCTCTTTCGAATACCAGAACCTTAGTCTTGCCAGCGTTTAGGCGCAGCCCCTTCTTTTCACATTCTTCTTTCATTATGGTAACTAGTGACTGTAGTTCGCCCTCTGATGACGCCAGTAAAACCGCGTCATCGGCGTATAGTAGGCAGTTGACCACTAAGTTTCCCATTTTCACTCCCCATCCGTTCGTTCTTAGTGCTCTCAGACAGTTATCTAGATATATAATGAACAGCCAGGCAGACATGATACACCCTTGCTTGACCCCCGACTTCACATCAAACCAGGGTGACATCTCACCGTTAACCCTAACGCACGCCTCGCTATCACTATAGAGTGATTTCACGGCATGCAGTAGGGAACTGCTCACTCCATATCCAGGCAACACGTCCCAGAGTTCCTTTCGTACGACTCTATCAAATGCCTTCTCCAAGTCGACGAAAGCGCAGAAAACCTTTTGGTTAAAATCCAAAAACTTTTCCGCGATTCCGCGAAGCGAGGTTTGATCCATACATCCTCTTCCTGGTCTAAATCCACCTTGGGATTCCCAGAGAAACCTTTCGGATTGCTCTTGCATTCTTATCGTCAGGATCTTCGTGTACACTTTACTAGCTAAGCTGACCAAGCTGATGGCTCTGTAGTTTGAGCAGTCCAATCGTGAACCCTTTCCTTTATAGAAAGGCACGATGACTGCTCGCCTCCAGTCGTCCGGAACATCACCCTTTTCCCAGCAAAGATTGCATAGCAAATAGATGACGTCCCAGACCGCTGGTCCACCGTACTTGATCATCTCAACCGTAATCCCATCTATTCCCGCAGCTTTTCCACATTTCAGACTTCTTATCGCACTTACAATCTCTCCCATACTTATTTTATCCGCTATAGGATCCTCGACAGATTCTGTTGGAGGCAGCTCTATGAGTAGATCAGCGGCATCATCATCATATATTATATATCTTTGTAAAATTCACTCCATCGCCTGAGGACGTCTGTTTTGTCAGTAAGTATGTTATTGTCCTTCGAGAAAATCACATTCATCCTACTACTAGCTGTAACACAATTTCTGGACTTCTTAACTTCCCTCCAAAAAAGTTTTGCATTGTCCTTGAAATTCTGTGACAGTTTTCGTCTACAGTCATTTGGAACCTCTCACGCTTCTGAGCTATTATCTCTTTCGTACGATTTTTTTGCAGGCGGTATTTTTCTTTCATCTTTTCTTTCATACTCTCACTTGAGCTGGACATAGCCAAAATGTCTTGCCTTGCATCCTTCTTCTTTTTAACTTCTTTTTTCACTTCATCATCCCACCAACCATCGCCATTTTTGGTTGTCCGCCCTTTCGAAATGCCACAAACCTCTTTCGCGGCGCATAATATGCTGGACTTAAGGAACTGCCAACAAACATCGACACTCTCAAACACATCTTTCGGTGGACAGGCTAGCTATTCAGATACCCTTTCTTGATATCTGTCTCTAATAGACGCATCTTGAAGCCTCCAGCTTTTGATGCGGTCTGCGACTGCAGAACAGGGACCCCCAGCGCGGGATCGCCAGCCCGCGAACAGACCTCTTATCCTAGTTATAACTAGGAAGTGGTCCGTTCCCAGGTCAGATCCCCTATACACCCTGGTGTCCATCACCTGTGTTCTGAGTCGCTGATCTATTAGAAACAGATCTATCATGCTTCGCTCATTTTTCCGTTCCCATGTATACTGATGAATCCTCTTGTGGTCGAACATGGCGTTCGCCACAAAAAGGTCTCTCTCCATGCATACATCTAATATCAGCTTGCCTGCCTCGTTCACTCTCTTATCACCATACTTGCCGAGTACTGCCTCGTAATCCTTACGGGCTGTCCCGACCCATCCATTCAGATCACCACAAATGATCAGCTTTTCATTCCCTTCCTTCGTCTCTAGAACATTACTCACACATTCCCAGAACTTATTCAGGTCGCAAATGTCCGCTGAGGCCACCGGAGCATACACCGCGACTAAAAATAGTCGGGTAAGGCCTATTTTAAAGCGAGCCCAAATAAGTCTGGGGCTCACCGCATCATAACTTATCATACATTCTGCCAAGCGGCTGGATAGTAGAATTCCCACTCCCTGGCAGGAATGCTCGGTGTTTGCCTATCCCGACCACAGCACTAAACTCCCGCCCGGGAGCTCGTCTACTCCACTACCCTTCCGCTTGGTTTCAGACAAGCACACAACATCTAACTCGCTCTCTGTCATAACATCGATCAGTTCGTTCATCTTATCAGCCATACCTCCTCTTACATTCCATACACCCATCCTACACTCCACACTCCACTTCCCGCCGTGAGGCACTCCGCGTGATGGGTGGCGGTCCCCATCGCCGTACTGTGCTGAATTTTTCGCACCAGCGGGGACGGACTGGTGCGCGTCGCCTCGGGGGCACGCCCTAGCAGCCGTCCGGCCAATGCGCATTGAGTAAACTAAAAAACTAAACAATTATAAATTTAATTTAAAACACGTCCGCATTACAACGTGGTGAAGACTCGACTTGTATGTGTATACGAAAATATATATGTGTATATGTAAATATATGTGTGTATGTAAATATATATGTATGTATATGTAAAATATACGGATAGCTCCATTTGCATGTGAAGAGGTAGCCCACATATGTACCTCCGGGAGGATATTTGCTGTCGACGTCTTCACGGCCTCGAAGACAGAGACCTGTCAATTTTGTGGGTGCGCGTAGACTATGGTGGCAACACCCGAATATACGCGTGCCTTTACAGGTCCCATAGCGGTGACACAGACACAGTTCGCCTATTTGAGCACCTGCAATCGACAACGGACAAAGTACTTGAGCAGTACCCCTCCGCGGAGTTGGTGGTTTTAGGAGATTTTAACATTCACCATGTTGAGTGGCTTGGTTCTCGGTCCACTGACTGCGCGGGGAGAGCTGCTTACGAGCTTGCCCTGTCTTATGGCTTCTCGCAGCTGATACAGGAACCAACCAGAATACCTGTTATCGAGGGTCATACAAGCTCCTTACTGGACCTTCTGCTGACCACGCGACCGGACAGCTATTCCATCTCGGTAGGTGCGCCACTTGGCACATCCGACCACTGTCTGGTCCGGACGCAAGTGCCGTGCGCAAAGGCCGAAGTGCCCCGACCTCCGGGGCGGCGGCGCATGTGGCACTACAAGGCAGCAGACTGGGATGGATTGCGTGAGTTTTACGCATCATACCCGTGGAGGCAGATCTGCTTCGCATCAGAAGATCCAGACCCCTATGTAGCAGCCGTCGCTGAGACGATACTGGCGGGAATGGAATGCTACATTCCAAACTCGCTAGTAGCTATAGGGGTAAAGAAACAGCCGTGGTTAAATAAGCCCTGCAAGGAACCTAAATTATCCAAGCAAGCCTTGTATGAGGCGTAGACCACGGTTCGATCCAATCTGGACCCCAACATATCTGATGAAAAGCGGAAACTTAATGCTGCCTCGAGGCACTGTAAGCGAGCGATTGCCAGGGCGAAATTCGATTTCGTCGGCAGAATTGGTAAGAGACTCGCTAGCTACCCTTCTGGCAGCCGTACTTTTTGGTCCCTTGCCAAGGCTGCTGAGGGAAACTTTTGCCAGTCGTCCCTGCCACCACTCCGTAAGCCGAATGGTAACTTGGCCCACAGTGCCAACGAGAAAGCGGATCTATTGGGCTCTCTCTTTGCCTCGAACTCGACTATGGATGACGGAGGCGCCACACCGCCAACTATCCTGCGGTGTGAGAACTCTATGTCGGAGATAATCATAACCCAACGGGATGTCCGGCGGGAGATGCTGTCTCTGGACGTCAATAATTCGAGCGGGCCAGACGGTATTCCGGCAGTGGTGCTTAAGCAGTGTGCTCCTGAATTGTGTCCTGTTTTGACGCGCCTATTCGCGCTTTCCTACTCCACCCAAAACGTCCCAACTTCGTGGAAGACCGCCCACGTGCACCCAGTGCCCAAAAAGGGCGATAGATCAGACCCATCGAATTACAGGCCGATCGCCATCACCTCCCTCCTCTCTAAAATTATGGAGCGAGTGATTAACACGCAATTCCTGCGATATCTAGAGGGTCACGGTTTGTTGAGTGACCAACAGTATGGCTTCCGCCACAGTAGCTCAACGGGTGACCTTCTAGTATATCACACGCACCGTTGGTCACTCGCCGTTGAGAGTCAAGGCAGGTGAGGCATTAGCTGTTAGCTTGGATGTGGCGAAAGCGTTCCATCGGGTCTGGCATCGCGGTCTTCTATCGAAAACCCCGAAAAAAACTTCATCCTACGGACTACCAGAGGGATTATGCAAATGGATCACCAGCTTTCTGTCCAGCAGATGCATAAGAGCCGTCGTTGACGGTAGCTGCTCCGAAAGCATGGACATTAATGCTGAAGTCCCGCAAGGCTCTGTGTTGTCCCCGACTCTGTTTCTTCTGCATATTAATGACATGCTTTCTATTGAAGGCATTCATTGCTATGCAGACGACAGCACTGGGGACACTTACTACACGGGCCGTGCTAATCTCCCTGGTTCCACTATGAAGGAAAGTCGCGAACGACTTGTGCCTGAAATCGAGAGTACACTTCGCAGTGTCTCCGATTGGGGTCGACTAAACCTAGTCCACTTCAACCCCACTAAGACACAAGTGTGCGCGTTTACCGCTAAAAAAACTCCATTCGCTGTGGCTCCACAATTCCAGAACACTCCCCTGAACATCTCGGAGAGCATTAGGATCCTTGGGGTCGATATTTCTAGCGATGTTCAGTTCCGTGGTCATTTAGAGGACAAGGTTAAGCTGGCGTCGAGGAAGCTCGGTGTGCTCAACAGAGCTAAGCAGTACTTCACATCTTCACAAAGGCTGGAGTACTGCTACCACCTGTGGGCTGGAGCCCCTGGATACCAGCTAGGGCCTTTTGACGCGGTTCAGAAACGCGCCGCTAGAATTGTCGATGATCCCATGCTCACAAGCGGCTTGGAATCACTAAGTCTGAGGAAAGACTTTGCCTCCCTGTGTGTGTTCTACCGCTTGTATAACGGGGAGTTTTCAGCAGAATTGTTCGACATGATGCCCACTTCCACCTTCTACCACCGCACCTCTCGCCATCGACGGGGAATTCATCCCCATACCTTGGAACCACAAAGGTCTCGCACTGTGCGCTTCCAAAGGAGTTTTCTTCCGCGAACGCTCAGGCTGTGGAATGAGCTCCCCGTTGAGGTTTTCCCTGGAGAGTACAGCATGGAGTTCTTCAAGAAGGGTGTGAAAAGATTCCTGCAGGGTCGGCAACGCGCGAGTGATACCCCTGGTGTTGCAAGCGTCCATAGGCGGCGGTAACCGCTTACCATCAGGCGGACCGCATGCTTGTTTGCCACCCAAGTGGTATAAAAAAAAAAAAAAAATACTGTAAAACGGCTATCGACGTACTTCGTCACATCTTCGACAAAAGTAAAAAGATTGGTAGATGTAGACCTAGCCTTTATAAAACCATGCTGGCTGGGAGAAATAATTTGTTTGATATGCCATGTTAAAATGGGGCAGATAAGTTTTGCGAAGACTTTCGCAAACACCGGTAAGATCGTAATCGGACGGTAATTGTTAACTGATTCTTTCTTACCATTTTTAAATATTGGAAGAAGCAAGCCTTGTTTCGAGGCCGATGTGAAGATACCGGCTTTCAAAGATTTATTATAAATTAGGCATAATGGAATAGCCAAAACTGAAGCACATTTGGATATAAAAATATATGGAATTCCATCTGCACCAGCTCCTTTATATAGGTCAAGTCTTTTTAAAACTCTTTTAACCTGATCAACCGTAAAGGAAATGGCAGTTAGGCAGTTGCTTGTAAGAAATAGCTGTTTCTCACGAGAAAAACATTTAGAAGGTGTATCTTTAGTAAACACGGATGAAAAATTCGCGGCAAACAGATAACATATCGAGGGGTGAAAGGCTATTTGTCTTAAGCGACACTTAGGGCGATATTGAGTTATATACATATTCGGAATCAGCGATTTTTTCTTCGTCGAATGAGCCGGGTTTCATTCAAATCAAATGACACGATTCAAATCGATTCAAATGACGAACAAGAGGGAGCTGAGATATACCAGAAAATGTGAAAAATTTAAATTTGGAATGTTGTGGTCGGCGCCATTCAAACTACGGGAGAGTGGGTGCTGTCTTTATGAAAAAAAATTTAACTTTTGTTCTGTTTCAGATATTGAGCTGGAATTTGGTGTGGACGTGCAGAAGGGCTGCCCGGAGGTGTTGGCGAAGCGGTGATGATAAGCTACGCGTGTAAAAAGTTTTATGATTTTTCTTAAGAAAATTTACCTAGATGATTGCGTATTTGGTGAAAGGCAACCAACAAACTGTCCCTTTCTGAAGTATTATATATTGCTACGCGTGTCTGAGCACACTTCTACGCTGCGCTGAAGTATCCTGACAAGGGTATTTAAAAAGTTTGATGTGAAAAAATTTTTAGTCGAAGTCGTAGCGTGAGTTCCGGGAACTTTTGCTACTTAACCGGTCAATGGCGAGACCTAGGCCTCCAGCCAGGCACTTTAGTACTAAGCAACACAGCTAAGGGCACCCCCTGTGGGGTACGAACCTCGGCTTAGGGCGTTGCTGGATCGCGAGCAAGGGAGCTGGGCTGGACTGGTAATTTTATTTATATATTATTTGGGGGCGGGATTTGCGCGTCTGGCTCGGCGCGGGCCGGCGTTTGCGGAGGAGGTCGGGGGGGAACATTACGGCTTATTCGCGTCGAGCCTCGCCGGCGAGGACGGAACAGTGGTCGGTTGTGTGTAGTGTTGGTATGTTTTTGTCGGGCGTCCTGGAGGACCGTTATGTCGTCATCCGGTTCGATGACGGCATGTCTTGGACGCCTTATCTTCGAGATAAGGGAAGGAGTGTATCGGGCGGCCGATACAACGAGGGAGTTGGGGTGATTTACAGCAGAATCGAAATGACGTTTGGACAGTTTTTTCAAAAACTGTTTTATAGTGGGGACTTTGAGGTCAACGTGGAGTTGACTATTACGCATGTACCACGGGGCACCTGTGGCTCTCCGGAGAAACCGGCTTTGGAGCACTTGCAGGGGGTTTAGTGTTGACTTGCTAGTGTGTGCGAACATTACACCCGCATATGTCATGATTGGTTCGTTGTGTAAATCCTCACCTTGGATTTCAATGAGAGTTTACTGCGTGCATTCAACATGCTGCGAAGTCTACCGAGCGCGAAGGCGGCTCGCGCGCGTACCGCCTTTACGTGGTGACGGAAAGAAAGGCGTTGATCGAGGATCTCACCCAGGTATTTGGCTTTTTCTTCCTGTAGTGTATTATAATAATGTAGTAGAGGGTAGACGTAAATAAGTAGGGTACTTGGATTTATTTTAATAAACGCCAGTTGTGTTGCCGATCTCAATCTTTCATTTATCGTTCCACCAAATAATCTAAATATCCAACTGGCGACGAGGATAATCGGTTTAAAACCACTGCTACTTAGTTGTTTTATGGTAGCTATCAGTGTATTACAAAATGCCTATCGGTAAAATCTAACAATTTGACTTATCAAGTAAAAAGTGGTCCGCTTATATTAGACGCGTGGAACAGTTCATAACCTTAAATGAAATTAAACCAAATTTACAAGTGGCTACATTAGTGACGCTTGTTGGGGAGGCGACATACGATTTGATGTGTGATTTGTGCGCTCCCGAAAACCCGGAAAATAAAAGTTTTAAGGATTTGGTGAAGATTGTCGGCGACCACCTCGAACCCAAGCGTTCTGAGATAGCAGAACGTCACGTATTTCGCCTCCGACGGCAGATGGCAGGAGAGAGCCTCGGCGATTATTTGCAAGTGTTGAAACATTTAGCGAGTACCTGTAGTTTCAAAAGTAACCTTGAAGAGAATTTACGCGACCAATTTGTATCGGGTCTGACGTGTGATGAGATGAGATCACGGCTCTTCGCGGAGCCGGCATTGACATATAAAAGGGCGGTGGAGTTGGCGTTCGCGCTCGAGGCGGCAGAACAACATGCAAAAGCCAGCAGTCCGGGCTGCGGAGCGGCGTCAACGTCCGAGCCACTTCACCGGGTGGCACCGGCACCGGGGCAGCGCCCCTTACGGGGTGGCGGAGCACGCGAGTCAAGCGGCGGCGGCGACGGCGGCGGTGGACCCGGCGCAGTCAACCCGCGCGGCCCGCAGTCATGTTGGCGTTGCGGGAGAAATCATCCTCCTCACGCATGTCGATTTAAAAATTATATATGTGATATATGTGGTCAGAAAGGTCATCTTAAAGTGATGTGCAAGCGCACCCCTCGTCACGGGGACGGGGGGCGTCCGGTCTATAGGCGTGGGCAAAATTTTATCGAAAGTGATACCGAATCGGAGTGCGAGTTATATAACCTAAAAGTGTGCAACAAGGACGATAAGGCATATGCAGTGCAAGCAAAGGTAAATGGACAACTAGTAACGTTCGAACTGGATACTGGCAGTAAGTTATCTGCAATTAATTGGAATTTTTACAAGAAATATTTCGCTCAGCTCCCCTTGATTGAATATAACGTTTGCTTACATTCCGATACAGGTAGTTTAATTGAAGCGGCCGGTTATGTGATGGTCGATATAGTAATGGGGGCGCACTCCGCGGAAAATCTCAAGTTATATGTGATTAAAAACGGGGGCCCACCTTTATAATAATACATACATACATACATATAATCACGCCTCTTTCCCGTAGGGGTAGGCAGAGACCACTTCTTTCCACTTGCTACGATCCTTACATACTTCTTTCGCTTCATCCACTTTCATTATTCTCTTCATACATGCTCTTCGGTTTAGGGTACTCTTGACCTGACCTTTTTTAAAGACGTCCCTAATTTGGTCTAGAAACGTCCGCTTAGGTCTACCCCTTCCAACACTTTCATTCACACTCGCCTTATACACTTTTTTCGTCAATCGTTCTTCATTCATTCTCTCAACATGGCCAAACCATCTCAGCATACCTTTCTCAATTTTTGTCACTACATCTTCTTTCAGACCACAACGTTTCCTTATCTCACTGTTTCTTATCCTGTCACTCAGTTTAACTCCTATCATACTTCTTAACGCTCTCATCTCAACTGCATTTATTCGGCTTTCATGCTTATTCTGCCATACCCAACTTTCACTGCCGTACATGAGTATCGGAACCAACACTCCCCCATGCACAGCCAAACGAGCTTTAAAAGACACATTCCGACTGCCCATGAAGGAGTGCAAAGCTCCATTCACCATGTTTCCTGCATTCACTCTTCTTTCAATATCACTCTCACACTTTCCATCTCTTGTAAACTTTGAACCCAGATACACAAACTCATTTACCTGTTCAATTTGTTCATCTCCAATCACGATATTACACTCTGACACTGCCTCATCTCTTTCAAACACCAATACCTTCGTCTTCTTTACATTCATCTTCATTCCCTTTCTAATAAAAGCTCCACTCATAGCAGTTACCATCTCCTGCAACTCCTCGGCCGTAGACGCAAGTAATACTTGGTCATCAGCATACATAAAACACTTGACGAGTAACTCATTCATTCTCAACCCACTTTCATTCTCTTTTAAATCTGTCAAGCAATTGTTCATGAACAGATTAAACAGCCACGGTGATGCCACACATCCCTGTCTAACACCTCTTTCGATATTAAACCATTCAGTGTAGGCCCCGTTTATCCTCACACAAGCACTAGAATCCCTATATAGAGATTGCAATGCCCGCACGAGGTTGCTGCTCACACCGTTCACGGACAATGCTGACCACAATTCATTCCTCACCACTCTATCATAGGCCTTTTCAAGATCCACGAACGCGCAATAGACCTTCTTGTTTTTGGCTAAGCACTTTTCGGCTATGCACCGCAAGGAAAAGACCTGATCCGTACATCCCATTCCCTTTCTAAATCCCGCTTGTGCATCCCATACCTTTTCATCTGTTTCATTCACAACCCTTTCAATCAACACTTTCGCATACAGTTTCCCGACGACGCTGAGAAGACTTATACCGCGGTAATTTATGCAGTCCTGCCGTGACCCCCTTCCCTTAAACAATGGCACGATTACGGCTTTGCACCAGTCTCCCGGTACTTGCCCACTTCGCCAGCACAAATTGAAAAGGCGGCACAGCTGGCTAGCCACTATGCCCTGTCCGGCCCTCAGCATCTCGACGGTAATCCTGTCATACCCTGCAGCCTTACCTAATCTCATACTTTTCAACGCTTTCACTATTTTATCCATGTTTATCTCACTTTCATCAACATTTATATTCGTTTCCATGGAAGGTGCCGGATGCTGTACCTGCACTTCCTCTCTTTCAAACAAACTTTCAAAATACTCTTTCCATCTCTTTAACACACATTCTTCTCCTTTTATAATGCTCCCATTCTGACTCCTGATTGTACTCAGCTCCGAGGTAGAAGTGTTTCCTTTGGCTGTTTTGATGGATATCCAGAAAAACTTGATGTTTGACTGGAAATCTTCAGTGAGCCTCCTATCAAAATCATCCTTTCGTTCTTCTTTCTTTCTAGACACAATTTCTTTCGCTGCTGATTTCAGTCTTTTATACTTCGTTCTTGCTTCCTTTATCTCGTCATCCGTTGCCTTTTGAACTTTTTGGTTAGCCTTTGTTGGTAACCAATCCAACCATGCTTTCTTCTTTTCTTGCACAGCCTTTTGTACATCTTTATCCATCCACGCATTATAGTTCTTTCTTCCTCTCCTTCTTTTAGCTACCCCGCACACTTCAATAGCAACATTCACGACCCCTGTCTTAAATGTCTTCCACAAATCTTCAATCACACCTATCTCTTCTATGCCTTTAAATCTTTCTTTCAGTTTCACTACATACTCGTCTTTCTTTTCTTTTTCTTGTAGATTTTCCATTTTTACTCTTTCCAAAACACTCGTAGGCTCGGCCCCTCGGTGTCGCCATCGTTTAAAGAGGCCACGCATTCGGGCTATGACCAGAAAGTGGTCTGTATCGAGGCCTACACCGCGGTATGCCAGAGTGTCTAGCACTTTCTTCCTCAGTGTTTCATCCACAATTACAAAATCAATCATACTTCTAGACTCACTCTCATCTCTTGTATACAAATGGATCTTTTTGTGGTCAAACATTGTGTTAGCCACGCTAAGATTCCATTCCAAACATACTTCAAGCAGGCTTCTCCCATTTTCATTCACTCTTTCGTCCCCAAACGTCCCCAGAACTCCTTCATACCCATCACGCTTTACTCCAACCCACCCATTAAAGTCCCCTAACATCACGATCCGTTCATTTTCTCCGCATTTATTCAAGACCTCTCTCATGCTATCCCAAAATTCCTCTCTCTCTTGTTGGGCTTTTAATGACCCACCTCCGCGCAGATCCGTCGGTGCATAGACCCCAAGGATAAACAAGCGTGTGAGTCCGACTTTTAGCCTAATCCAGAGGAGTCTGGGGCTTACACATTCATGCTCCATCACACATTCAACTATTCGAGAGGAAAGAATCACACCAACTCCCTGACAGCCTCGGTTGGTTAGGGGGACTCCCGACCAGTATGCCGTGTAGGGACCATGAACCGTGGTGTCACATCCTTTCCTCTTGGTTTCGTTCACGCACAGAATATCTATGCATCGTTCATCCATCATCTGACATACTTCATCTACCTTACCATCCATTCCTCCTCTTACATTCAACGTAGCGAAGCGGCTCTCCATGGGCCCCCTTCCGCCCCCGCGGGAAACGAGACGTGATGGGTGGCGAACCACATCGCCGCAATTTTGGTTACTTAAAGATTCTTTATTAACATCCATAGCGTTCCCACGAATAGCTAGGGAAAGGTTTGTCCACCCCAGCAGAGCCCCGCATGCTAAGGTAAGGCTGGCCTAATTCTGGGTCGCCCGGTCCCAGGGCAGTGTGGCACGCTAACGACTAGGCTTGCCCCTAGCCATGCATCCATCCGCGCGGCAGACGTTGGATTGGCGGAGAGGGTAGGAATAGGGAAAGGGGAGGATAGGTGGTGTGAAAAGGAATATTGGAACTTGTCCGCGGAAGCGACGGAACACCACGCCCTGGGGCCAAAAGCCCTCGTCCATGGCGACGTGCAGGTAGCAGGTCGGGACTCGCACAACAAACGCCTTGAAATTGACATTGCGGCGCGACTCCAGCAACTGCACTCTCGGCCTGTATTTCAGCTTCCGGTGCACATATTCCTCTATGTCCTCCGCCTTACATGAGTAATGCAGGCGGGATAAGTACACCGGAGTGTTCGGCTGCGCAGCTCGCAGGGT
The DNA here is from genome assembly GCA_016069955.1 of Drepana arcuata. Classification (NCBI taxonomy): domain Eukaryota; kingdom Metazoa; phylum Arthropoda; class Insecta; order Lepidoptera; family Drepanidae; genus Drepana; species Drepana arcuata. The sequence continues at coordinate 15,601 of JACCPG010008347.1, read as the reverse complement.
GACATTGGACTCCAGAGGAGCCCTGCCGCAGCGGTTCTGGTTGGTAGGCACGCGGCGCTTCCTCCTTTGCACCGTCACAAAACCATCTTCTTTACCAGCCCGGTTCGACACCCCTTCGGGCGCGGGCTTCGTAGGGGGAGCAGCAGAGTTGCTCTTGGCAATGGCGGCATAATCTCGACGAGATTTTGCAGGGGCTGCCGACACGGGCACCGGGGCGGGTGGTGCGGGCTGGCTCGTAGCGCTGCGAGGAGGAGGCGCGGGGGCTGGGGGAGCAGCGTGGCCGCGGGGCGAGCGGGGCACGCAGTCTGCAGACGTAGCAACCGACGGAGTTGGCGACAACAAAACTGCTGACTCGAAACTCACTGCCGATGTATCGAGGCCAGCTCCGCGACGCACGTTGATATTCGATGCGCCGCCTGATGGTGAATTCGACACCGCCACAATATTGCGCAACTCGATGACATCTTTTCGCAATTCAGCGACGGTGTTCTCGGATGCAGCCAGCTTCGATTGGACATCTCTTCATTCGCTCGCTCGCCCGGCTCCGAGTCGGTCGTGTTGCTGCTAGTAAGTCTATCCTACGATCAAGCGTGTGTGTGTGTACTGTCCGTGTTATCGCTCCTGACGACTCAGACCAAATACACTTCTCAGCGTGCACAGACTAATACGGATACAGATACCGCAACAATGGAAAATAATTTGAACAACACATTTGACACCAGTGCAACAACTATGTGCCACAAGGGAGATATGAGTGTAGATACATCACTCATAGATCAAGAGTCCCCTCCATCTTGCGTCACCTACCGGAAAGGTACGTTGCAATCATGTCAAAGTGATCTGCAAGAACAATTTAAATGTTTCCAACAAAATATGATGTCGATACTTGAAGCTTGGTTGGCAAAACAAGACTCGAAATTAAACGAACTAAAGACCACTATTGAATTCGTCAGTAACAAATATGATGAACTAAACTTGAGAACCGAAGATATGAATAAACGAGTAGAAGTCATGGAAAACCAACTGAAATCGAGCAAGTCTCACGAACCTCGCATTATGGAACTTGAAGCAAAACTAGAAATTATGGAACAAAGAGCGAGGCACTGCAATGTTGAAATTAGTAATCTCCCAGAAAGGAAGGGTGAGAATCTACTTGCAATTATTAACGACATTGCCAGTGTAGTGCACTTTGCCCTTAAAAGCCAAGAAATAATATCTTTACATCGAGTCCCACAAATACAAGCAAAAAGTACCCAACCGAAAAACATCGTGCTGAAACTGTCCAGTCAATTGGTGAGAGACAATTTCATTGTGGCAGTAAGGAAGAAGAGAGGCATCACTTCTGAAGAGCTTAAGATCCCCGGGTCACGTCACAGAATATTTGTAAATGAACATTTAACCGTAAAGAACAAGATGTTGTTTCGGCGCACCCGTGTTGCTGCTGAAGAAAATGGGTTCAAATATGTATGGATCAAACACGGAACTATACTCGTCCGAGCGAATGACAACTCGTCAGTTTTTGCAGTCCGTTCAGAAGAGGACTTATCAAAAATTAAATGTCAGACATGAAAAACATTACAATATTATTTGTGGTATGTATGTTATGCACTACTCTGTGCCACTAAACATTGCCCATTGTTGTAAGATTAAGAATTATTTTAGTAATACCCTCTTGTACCTAAAAAAAAAATATGGCTTAGATGAACTGAGTCTTTACATTCTATCTATACCACGTCTAGTACTGTTTCAATTGTTATATTATACTTCAGGACCAATACTTACAAAGTCACTTTATAAGGACTATCGGCATAATAATTATAAAAATAATGACAATAATAATTCTTATTATAATATGTTGAGTGTGATTATGTATAAGACACACACATTGTTGGCCTTATTTGCTTATTACATTGACTATATGACATTATTATTACAACTAATTACACGTAAACTCCAGGAGCAATCTACCTTACATGTTTTATATTTAAAGATGGCCTATAGCAAAACTAATACTAGATACATGAATCTATTTGATATCTGGCAGTTAAAATAGGGGAAAACATTGTTATTTATTACCAAAACTGTAGAGGATTAAGAACTAAATTAAATACGCTGTACGCTAATATTATTGCCGAGTGCTACGATATAATAGTTCTCACGGAAACATGGCTTTTGCCTAATATAATGAATTGTGAATTTATAGACTCACGGTACAAAGTATACCGCAGCGACAGAGATCGTGATGCAACTGGGAAACTAGACGGAGGAGGTACCCTCATAGCTGTTCGCCACACATTACAAGCTACTCGACAATTTATACCTACCTGCAATACTCTCACCGGGCCGGCAGCCATTTCATCAAACATAGATTATATTCTTTTAAAATTTAACTCTAACATAAAAGGTAAACACCATATTATGTGCGCCATATATTTACCACCAAGCCAACCGCTACATATTTATGAATCATTTTTTAATGTAATGCAACATGAGCTCTCCTCAATATATGTCGATAAAATATATATCACTGGAGATTTTAACCTGCCACGCCTGGAATGGTTATCGGAACCTGATCAATCAGCTTTACTCCCTGATCCCTGTAGTTGCACTAACTCCACTAATCAGGCCTTCTCAGTATTTATGTCCCAAATAAATAGTAAGCAATATAATAAAAACCATAACAGTATGAACCGCATCCTGGACCTATTTGTTTCAAATAATGATACAATAAGATGCGAGACGCCTATTAACTGACTTAATAGACTGTTACCCTCCCGTTTTATGTAGCTCTTAAATTCAACCAACCTTATGAGGGCTATGGCGCAAGTACCGCAGCTAGTTATATTTTTAGAGAAAGGCTATGAAAAAATAAGCGAAGATATTCTACGCGTGGACTGGTATGCCACTCTTAGTGAGCCTTTAACTACTGAAAGCTGCCACCTGTCGCTTTTATGAGATCATTTATGGTATTATTAAACAACATATTCCTACTCGTCGTATTAAATCTAAAGATTTTCCTGTCTGGTTCACACGTAGCCTCATAAGAGTTTTCAAACTCAAAGAAAAGGCCTGGATTCGATGGAAAAAATTTAACAATCCAGCTGACTATGAGACTTTTTCCATGCATAGACGTCGTTTTAAACTACTTTGCACGAATTGCTTTAATAGCTACATAAATGCAGTTGAAGATAGCTTACGTGACGATGTTAAGGGTTTCTGGTCTTATGTCAACAATCGAAAAGATAAATCGGGTATCCCGCGTTCTGTATACTATGATGACAATGTATCTGATAACCCGGCAGGCGTGTGTGATCTATTCTCCAGCTTTTTTAGCTCAGTTTATGAAAGAAGCGAGGTTGACAAGGTTGATATTGACACCCTGCCGACATCTACAAATACAAATATTAATATATCTAATATTCATATATCTCGGGAAGACATAATTTCTGAACTTAAAGAACTAGATATAAGTAAAGGGCCTGGTCCTGACCTCATTCCACCATTATTTCTAAAGCATACTGCAAGCTCAATCAGTCTACCTCTAAGTATCTTGTACAATCGTAGTTTATTCGAAGGAACTGTGCCCACTGCATGGAAAACTGCCAATATAACCCCTGTATATAAAAGCGGCTGTAAAAATGATACAACCAATTACCGGCCAATCTCACTACTCTCCATCTTAGCAAAAGTGCTGGAAAGATTAGTACATAAGGCCCTTTATCCAAGTTTGCACTCTATATTCCTTCCACAACAACATGGATTTGTTAAAAAACGTTCAACTGTTACTAATCTACTTCTATACACAACATTTTTATTTGAAAGCCTGGATAGCCGTAGTCAGGTGGATGCTGTCTATACGGATTTTTGCAAAGCGTTTGATAAGGTGGATCATGCTCTGTTACTCAAAAAAATTGCTTATAATGGCATTCACGGCAGTCTTCTCCGGTGGTTCTCCTCTTACATCCAAAATAGAAATCAAAAAGTTGTTGTAAATGGCTTCTCTTCCTGCATAGTAAAGATCAGCTCCGGTGTCCCACAAGGATCCATACTTGGCCCCCTTCTATTCATTTTATTTATAAATGACATTTGTGACTGTTTTCTGCATTCTAAATTTCTATTATATGCTGATGATTTAAAAGTTTACAACTGCATTAATACAATTGATGATTGTACCAAACTCCAGGATGATCTTAATCGACTTAATGATTACTGCATAGCCAATAAATAATATCTGAGCCTACCCAAATGTAAAGCTATCACATTCAAGAAAAAGATGAACGCCATCGAATATACTTACACTCTTGGCCATACACCCCTACAAAGGGTTAACTTAATAAGGGACCTTGGAGTACTTGTTGACTCCAAATTGAATTTCGACGTTCATATCAATCACATTTTGAATAAATCCTATCAGTTGTACGGTTTCATAATGCGTACCTGCACATTTTTCAAAAAACCCTTATCATATTTGCTTCTTTATAAAGCCTTGTTAAGATGCCATTTAGAATACGCCTCAGTTGTCTGGAACCCGTATTTTAAGAAATATTCTGATTTAATAGAGAGAGTACAGCGTAAATTCCTTAAGAGTATTAATTTTAAATGCTCACGTGCTCGAACCTCATATAGTACACTCCTCAAAAAATACTCTTTACCGACACTTAATGATAGGAGATTGCTCTTGGACCAAATGGTACTACACAACATCTGTCACAGCAAATATGATTGTAACCAACTTACCAATCAAATATATATACGCATACCAAGCCGATCCCAACGAATACGCGTAACACACACTCAGCATCCATTTGCACCTAAATTATGCCGCACCATAGCAGGGGAACGTTCGCCCTTACACAGAATTATGAAAACCCATAACGACCTCTTCACAGATATCGACATATTTAGCAGTTCATCTGGTACATTCAAGAGGATGATAGTCAGTAATATAACCCCTAGGTTGGGGCTTAAGAACCATTAGAAGTATAATATAATAGTATCTAATAATAAGTTTAGAATCAGAAGTATGTAGATATGATTGTTTTAAGTATACGTAGTATAGTTTAGTTTAGTTTAGTTAATCACAAATATGTGTATATGTGCGTATGTACATGTATATGCAAGTGCATGCATGTATGTGTATGTATGTATGAGCATGTATATGTATATACTAATAAATTAGATTAAAATTAAAAGTAGGAGAATGATTATAAGTAATCATAGTTTAGTTTACTTGAGTATAGCAGCAGTATTATTTTACCTAAACTACCTTATTATGTGGGTATTGGTGTTGGGTACTCAATAAGTCAATTAGCGTATAAGATATATGTAAGAATCTACTCATATTTAATATTGTGTACCTGTTTTTTACCCCCAATAAATAAAATAAAAAAATAAAAATTATTATTATTATATAAAACACAAAGGTTGGACTTGGAAGCTCGAATCAGACTGTACCAATGAGTTTTTAAGAACTTATGTACAGTGAATAGCCACACTTTATGGTAAAGGAAATCATCGATACAGGTTTCCTCTCGAATTTTTCCTTCACTGTTATGCTCGTGGGGTGACTAATCACAGTAGTTAAATCCAGAAAAACTCATTGGTACAGTCGGGATTCGAATTTGCGATCTTTGTGTCGCAGGCAACTACACGAACCACTCAGCAACCACGGCTTTTGACTTGACATGACTAAAGTGGCAAGCATGCGATTTGCATAATTCGGCGGTAACCGCTTAATACCGCCGAAGGGGCTACAATTAGTAGCAAATTATTTACTAACCAGTGATCAGCTGTTTCTCTCGACTGTCAAAGACGAAGTTCATAGTGGCGCGAGCGTTGTCGAGCTGCGCAGGCGCAGGGTCAAGGATGATGTTGCCAAGGGCGTCGATGGCACACGACATCGCCGCAAAGGTATGACTCATAGACACGCCGCTATTAATGAGAGCTAGGCATGTGCTGTTGACGCAGCAGGATAGAAGCTGTAAAAACAAAATAATTGGCATTTGCATTTAACATTGCATTAATACTGGCAACACAATTTAATCTTTCCTATAATAATAGCCATGTTACTCGATAAAGATGTATCTTTCTAATGGAGAATGAATTTTTTCAAATGATTGAGTAGTTTTTGCCTTAAATTGTAATAAACAAACAAACAATCAAATCTTTCCACTTTATATAATATTACTTAAGATGTATATCATCAAGAGGAGTTCCTTAAGGGGTAGCCAGAGACAAGTAGAGCGCCTGCTCCCTCTAGACTTACAGACCTCTCTTGCAGAGCTTCATTCATACTTATCAGTACCTTCATATATTCTCGTTTCAGTACTCTTGCCATACCCACCCTTGGATGTCCCACAGGTTTGATATAAGAATGTTTGGAAGTTGGAATGTGATCTATCTGTTAATTACGAAAATATATATAAAATTAACCTATACACACCCCTCCAAAGTCCTCCAGCTCCTGTACGGTGACTGTGATCCCAGTCCTGGGGTACAGACAGCCCAGTACAGCCGTCTCGCATGTTTGTTTAATGATGTTCTCTTTATACCTGCAGTCATGCAATATGTGCTACATTTAAGTAATATAATAATATATCCTCACGCCTTCCCACAAGGGTCCCCGAAGAGGTAGGCAGAGGTGTGTGTATAGGTAATACCCATACACCCACTTTCCGATGGAGGTATATTAGGTGCCAACGTGACAAATGGCGAATCCATCGCCGTTACTCCAGCACGACTATATACGCCTTTGAATTTCTTCTCAGACGTATGCAGGTTTCTTCTCGATATTTTCCTTCACCGTAAAGCTCGTGGTGTGACTAATCACTGTACTTAAGTTCAGAAAAACTCATTGGTAATGTCGGATTCAAACTTGCAACCTTTGCGTCGCAGGCAACTGCTCCAACCACTCGGCCACCACTGCCATAATCACAATAATATAATTTGTTGTTGCTGTCCTATGGCACCCCGGAGGTGCAGAGGGCAACACTGCAAGAGGGCCTTCATAAGGTTGCGCCACTCCTATTATATAATTTAGTACCTAATAATTAAGTGCCATGGTGGTCGAGTGTTCAGGTAGTTGCCTGTGACACAAAGATGCAAATTCGAATCCCAACAGTACCAATGAGTTTTTCTGTACTTAAATACAGTGATTAGTCACACCAAGAGAGCTTATTAACACTTGAGGATATATGGAGAGTAAAAGTATCAAAATAAACCATAAATCTAAAGTAAATAAATGTATATACTCTATATTAAATTAAATTCTGCTCCTATTGTTTCTATACCTATCTGCTACAGATGGCTTCCCACTTTTACTACTGAACAACACCTCTATTGTGGATTTCTCTATGCTCTGATTCTGCATTTTGACATCCAATGGGCCATTGACACTGACCAGTGCCACAGTATCACCTGAAATATAATTTTATCGTTATACTTCTTGAAAGGCAATTTAACTGAAAAAAACATGTTCCAACTACTTAGGTCAATTCGATCAACACTAAAAGATGGGAAAGAAAAGCAAAACCACCAAGGGATGTTTTGAGGGGAAGTTTGAAGGGCCCGCTGAATCTGGAACTGGATAAAATCAAAATCAAAATCAAAATCAAAATATTTTATTCAACATAAGGGACACAGGGAACACTTATTGAACGTCACGTTTAATATAGACTAAAGTTACCACCGTTTCCAAGAAAAAATACCTGCCAGGAGAAGAAACGGCGAAACAAACTCCCCGGTTTGTTTTTTTAACATTTGTTCCCTTTTACGTAGGGGTAGAAAAGATTAAAGTTACATATATAAACTCTGTACAAGAGGAGCAATTCATTGCCATGCATGGCCATCATTTAAATAATCTGATGTTTTATAATAAGCCTTTTGAATTAATTTACTTTTAACGACAGCTTTAAATTCTACAAAAGGTAATTCAATTATTTTCCGAGGTAGCTTATTAAAAAAAAGTATACCTTGCCCGACAAATGAGTTCCTAGTTTTGTGTAATCTAGCTGTAGGAACATGGAGTTTATCTTTGTTCCGTGTATTCACAGTATGCAAGTCGCTATTTTTCTTAAATTTTTCAATATTCTTTCTAACATATAACAAATTTTGGAATATGTATTGACATGGTACGGTCAATATGTCAATTTCCTTGAATAATTCTCTGAGAGAATCTCGAGGCTTAAGGCTATAAATTGCACGAATAGCCCGCTTCTGCAGCACAAAAATAGATCCAATGTCTGCAGCATTACCCCATAAAAGAATGCTGTAAGACATGACACAAGCGAAAGAGATCGGTACTCTTCAAAGAGCTGGCGCTCTGCTCTATAATAATAATAATTCTAAGGCTTGGTGAAATAGGCTTCAGTAGGTACATAATTTAGAAATGCATTAGGTACAATTTATTCATTGCACTACATTTAAGACAAATTTCAGGATCAAGACATGACAAGACTGACGACCATACCTTGCGATAAAATTGATGAACCGTCGGATTTACTCAAATAATTTAACTCGCATTTCATCGGTTTGAGCTTAAACTCTTTCATGTTTACTTCCTCAACATCCGCGCCCATTTTGACCGTAATTTTCTGTGATTTTTACTTCTAGTCTAGAATCTAGCTTTATTAAACAAACAAACACATGTGACCATAATGACATTAATGACAGCTGACAGTTGACAGCAGAGCAAGCAGCAAATTTAGGAGGCAACGAACCACAGAATTTTAATAGCAATTTACATCTGCTTCTTTGCGATACATTCTGTGGTCATGTGTTCTGTGCCATGAAGGTACCCAGTAACCCTGTGACCGTAACCAAATAACAATTTTTTTTTTTTGTGTTGTGTTCCTACGCGGTAAATATGGTTTTCAGTAATGAGCTCCTTGGTGAGGGGGATAATTGCTATATTGTGTTGGCCAAACCAGAGAGGTTATTCCCATTATGTTGCTAACAAAGTATAACTCTCCGAGCACAGAGAGGCACCGCGCAATTGAGACTCCAGTATTGTAAGCGTAAATAGTCTGTTGTAACTGTTTTCCATCAGGTGGGCAGTATGCTTGTTTGCCATTCAAGTTGTGGTAAAAAAAAATTGGCAGCACTAGTGTGTTTTGATATGTATTTGACAATTAAAATTTACTGACGTAAACAGAATTCGGCATTTGGCAATATTTGTTCTAAGTTATAATGAGATTTATATTTTTGAATAAAACGAAGTGAACACTAAAAAGCAGCTAAAATGAAGACCCGATTCAATACTTATGATATTATATGTATGGTGACAGAATTACAGAAGTAAGTCTGAATAATAATCATTCGGATGACTACGTACATCGCAAAAAACACTTATTTATGACGAATCAGTGCACGTTTTTTTAGTTTTTATCGTGTCTATTACAACAGAAAAAAGTCAAAACGAGAATACTCATTATGAATATCGAATGTAAACATAGTTATCCAAACTAATACCATAGGAGCGTAAATAATTCAGCCGGTTTGTTTGTTACGTTTTCATATGTTAATTACACAACCATTCATCATGAAAGTTTGGATGGATTCTGTCAGACGTATAGAAAAGGACAAGGGCCACCTTTTACCCCAAAAAAATATGATAGAGGGATCACAGCCTAAAAAATATGGTAATGTGGGTGAACATCACCTTTAAACTTTCCAATTTAAAAAGTAATCCTATCCCTTCACAATAAATATATCATCTCAAATTTAAGAGCTGGGCTCTTGTCGGCGTCTCTGATGCAGTCCCCTCCATTCGCTTCTGTCCAGCGCAACCTCCTTGACCTCCTTATACGTCATGAGAGAAATTTTTTCTTTGATCTGACCCATGTATGTTAATCTTGGTCTTCCTCTTCCTCTCTTCCCCTCTACCTTTCCTTCTAAAGAAGCTATCATGTCATATAAGGTGGCCTATCATCTTTCCTCTTCTATTCTCGACTGTTTCCAGCAGAATCCTTGTTTCTTTATATATATATATTCTTTATAAAAATACTTTATGACAAGCCATATCATCTTTAACTCTTTATGTAATATAATATTTTTTCTCTGAAATTCCAGACTGGTTGGTATGCGAGTAAACCAAATCTATGATATTGATAACCGCACTTATGTGATAAGACTGCAGCAGTCGGAGCTCAAGAGTGTGTTGCTCCTAGAGTCCGGTAATAGGTTTCATACTACCCAGTTTGAATGGCCCAAGAATGTTGCCCCTTCAGGGTTTACTATGAAGGTGAGATGTTAAATTAGTTTTTTTTTATATGATGGGCTAGTTTATAGACTGCACAGTGGTAAACAAGCATACTGCCCAGCTGATGGTAAGCGATTACCATAGCCAAGCAGCTCTAGTAATTGTTATCATCTTCATATCTTAACACCTCCTCTCCGAGGGTTACCGAAGGGCTTAAGGGTAGTCTGAGGTAGTAGGTGCAGGTAGGTACACACACACCCCATTTTCTGCCATGGTGACTACATCGCCGTTACTCAAGCACAACTATACATACATATCATCACACCAAGTCCCTAATGGGATAGGCAGAGAGTATAGAGCGCCAGTTCTCTCTAGACTTACATACCTCTTTCGCTTCACAACTATACATACACGTTTCAAAATGTTTTCCTTCATTGTAAAGCTTGTGGTGTGACAAATCTTTGTACTAAGTTCAGAAAAACTAATTGGTACAATCATGATTCGAACTTGCAATCTTTGAGTTGCAGGCAACTACTCAAACCACTCAGCCACCAGAGCTACTTCCTTTTTTTGTAATTATTGTTATTGTATATAAAGTTATTGATTTCCAGCTCAGAAAACACTTAAAGAATAAGCGTCTAGAAAAACTCTCACAACTCGGCATTGATCGTATTGTAGACTTGCAGTTTGGTAGTGGCGAAGCTGCGTACCATGTCATACTTGAGCTGTACGATCGGGGCAACATTGTGCTCACGGATTGTGAGTGGACTATCCTCAATGTGCTCAGGCCTCATGTGGAGGGAGATAAAATTAGGTGAGATATTTTACATCTGAAAGTTCAAACTGTGGTTCAAACATATATAGTATTGACACCTGTAAGCATAGAGAGCACTGGTATAAGGCAACATATACAGTAATTTTTCTACCAATTTACGCTAAGGTGTAATTTTTTTTAGCCTAAAGCCTCAACAGGAATTGTGAATTAACAGACTGTGGTTTTAAATATGTAGAGATATAAAAGCTAATGATAATTACTTGTTAGAGAATTAACAAATCTTGTTGTTTATTAACAGGTTTGCAGTAAAAGAGAAATATCCCCTCGACAGAGCAAAGACAAACTATGCTGCTCCCACAGCTGAAGACTTGAAAGATATTCTCGCTAAAAGCAGACCCAATGATAACCTCAAGAAAATACTCAACCCAAATCTAGGTACTTAAAAATAATAATACTGCAGTGCTCCAGTGGTTTGAGTAGTTGAAACCCCAACTGTAACAATGAGTTTTTCTGAGCTTTAGTACAGGGATTGGTCACACCGCGATCTTTACGGTAACAGAAAACATCGAGAGGCAACCTGCATACGTTTGAGAAGGAATTCAAAGAATCATATATATAGTCTGTTTGAAAAATTGCTATGGATATGGTATATATATATTTTTTTATGAAACATTAGAAATTCTTTATGTGAATTCTTATAATTAAAAAAAAAACAAGGAATTTTGAAAACACTTGTTTGCTCATAGTCTCGACCCAGAGGGCTCCTACAGTCGGGGTTGGGGAGGGTGTGGCATTTTGGCAACTCTGCCAACCTGTAGGTACGCCACTGCTAACTAACAACTGTTCTATTTTCTGAGAAGTCCTGTATAAGCCTTGTTCAATAATCAGGCTATCTTATGGAAAAATAAACCAAAAAACTTTACCCCTTTACTATATTTCTACATACAGCTCTTGTTAGTAGTATTGTCTTAACTGAAAGACCAGATCTTATAATTCTCAACTGTTCTCAGAGTATGGTTCAGCAATAATAGACCATGTACTCGTTGAGAACGGTCTGGCGGGCAACATGAAGCTGGGCAAGGGGTTCAATGTGAACCAGGACTTGGAGAAGTTGGTGACAGCCCTGAAGCAAGCAGAGTCGCTTCTGGATGCTGCAAAGCAACAAGTTGCCAAGGTACATAATCTTGATAACCCCTGTGAGGAACTCAATCACGACAGAATGGCTGAATGGAATTGGATGAAATTTGGCACAGTGATAGGTCAGAAAAAACTATAGCTGAAATCAAAAGTGTTTGAGACAAATCTGTAAAAGCTAATAATTACAAAGTATAAAAGATATATGTTTTCTGTTCCTATTGCAATTTTCTTAGGTTTACACTTTAAATAAATTTACTTTATTAATTTCTAGACGAGGTGTTATAAGTACTGGGAGTATAGTATAGTATTCCCCAAATTTAGAAAATAAGCAATCATAGCAATGCATCTTATTAAAAATGTAGGTATTTCGTTTTTAGTCTCGCATACTTCGCGAGAGATGGCGCTGTATGCCTCGACTACGTACAACGCCATTCTACGGAACAACCTAATACATACCTTAAATACCTTGGGACATTTCCACACAAATTAACACAGTCCCAAACCAAGCAAAGCTTGTATTATGTTCGAAACAGATATACAAAGCGGAGGTGTGTGCAAGAAGAGGCGGTGGAAGGCCACGTTCCAACTACCTAGATCAAATCGATCGGACACTCAAGCTTCGCAGTCAGGAGCTCTAACTACTAGACCAGGCGGCGATCTTTGCTGTCGGAGAGATTAAAAATAAAATTTTCTGTTCCCCCAGGGTTATGTGACGCAAAAAAAAGAGGAGCGCCCCACCCCAGACGGGGACGGCACGACATTCCTGCTAACCAATGTGGAGTTCCACCCATTGCTGTTCGCACAGCATCGCTCCCAGCCATACGCCGAGTACGACACCTTCGACAGAGCCGTAGACGAGTTCTTCTCGGCTTTGGAGGGACAGAAAATCGACCTTAAGGTAACGCATTTTTTTTATTCTACAGCAGTGGTAAACAAGCACGTGGCCCACCTGGTTACTCTACCTGGTTGCTCACGAAAGAAAACATCGAGAGGAAACCTGCAATACGTCTGAGAAGCAATTCAAAATGTAAATGTATTGTCATGCTTGGCGATGGACTCGCCATCTGTCACGTTGGCACCTAAAATATTTCTCTGGCGGAACGTGGGTATGTGGGTATTACCTATACACATCTGCCTACCTCTTTTGGACTCTTGTGGGAAGGCGTGAGGATTATAATATTTTTGTCTAGTTTCATAGTACAACCTTTCCTTAGTTTTAATTATTTATTTATTTATAAAAAGTATAAGTAAAGTATAATAATGGATCATGTGTTATACATTTGCCTGCATTGTCTTGATAGCCCCAGCACCCGTTGGTGAGAGTGGCTATTCTCTTTATTGATATGACGGTAATGTTGTCAGACAGTGCACATGGAGCGCGAAGCCATGAAGAAGCTGCACAACGTTCGCAAGGACCACGAGAAGCGCGTGTCGGAACTGGCGCGGCTGCAGGGGCACGATCGCCACGCTGCCACCCTGGTGGAGCGCAATGAGGAGCTGGTGGAGCGGGCCAGGGGCGCTGTGCAGGCCGCGCTGGCCACGCAGGTACACACAGGGCCACCCTGGTGGAGCGCAATGAGGAGCTGGTGGAGCGGGCCAGGGGCGCTGTGCAGGCCGCGCTGGCCACGCAGGTACACACAGGGCCACCCCGGTGGAGCGCAATGAGGAGCTGGTGGAGCGGGCCAGGGGCGCTGTGCAGGCCGCGCTGGCCACGCAGGTACACACAGGGCCACCCTGGTGGAGCGCAATGAGGAGCTGGTGGAGCGGGCCAGGGGCGCTGTGCAGGCCGCGGTGGCCACGCAGGTACACACAGGGCCACCCTGGTGGAGCGCAATGAGGAGCTGGTGGAGCGGGCCAGGGGCGCTGTGCAGGCCGCGCTGGCCACGCAGGTACACACAGGGCCACCCTGGTGGAGCGCAATGAGGAGCTGGTGGAGCGGGCCAGGGGCGCTGTGCAGGCCGCGCTGGCCACGCAGGTACACACAGGGCCACCCTGGTGGAGCGCAATGAGGAGCTGGTGGAGCGGGCCAGGGGCGCTGTGCAGGCCGCGCTGGCCACGCAGGGACACACAGGGCCACCCTGGTGGAGCGCAATGAGGAGCTGGTGGAGCGGGCCAGGGGCGCTGTGCAGGCCGCGCTGGCCACGCAGGTACACACAGGGCCACCCTGGTGGAGCGCAATGAGGAGCTGGTGGAGCGGGCCAGGGGCGCTGTGCAGGCCGCGCTGGCCACGCAGGTACACACAGGGCCACCCTGGTGGAGCGCAATGAGGAGCTGGTGGAACGCAATGAGGCGCTGGTGGAGTGGGCTAGGGGCACTGGCCACACTGGTACACACAGGTTCACCTTGGTGGAGCGCAGCGAAGAGCTGGTGGATCTAGATATAATCTTCAATCAATGGCTGAATAATTCTGGTCCTTGTAAGAGCATGTCTAATACTAACAGTAAGACTGTCAACTTTGTCAGATGTCGTGGGAAGACATCAAGCAGCTAGTGCAGACCGCCCAGGACAACGAGGACCCCATAGCGTCGTGCATCAAGGAGCTCAAGCTGCACACCAACCACATCACGCTCCTGCTGACCGACCCCTACCAGGAGGGCGAGGAGGATAGGCTCGAGCCCATGTTGGTGGATATCGACCTCTCCTTGACAGCTTTCGCCAATGCTAGAAGGTGAGCTGCACTTGAGCATGATTTTTATGCGGAGACAGTGTTTCAAGGGTAATGAGACCAATGAGAATGATGCACCATGAGTTTTTCTGGACTTAAGTACAGTGATTAGTCACACCACGAGCTTTACAGTGAAGGAAAGCATCGAGAGGAAATCCATACATTATATATGGAATACAATATATAAGGAAACATTATACTTGAGAAGTAATCGTACTAATATAAAAAATGTGAAAGTTTGTAAGTTTGGATGTTTGGATGTTTGCGGTTCTTTCACGGCCAAACGGCTGAACCGATTTGGCTGAAAGTTGAAATCGTGGTGGCTTATACCTAGGAATAGGACATTGGTTACAATTTTTTTTTATTCCCGAAAATTCTAAGTTCTTATATTATCATGTATGATGCTCTGTCACGGCATAGTGGCTGAACCGATTCTAGCAGGAAAATTTCCAAAACAACTTTTTCGAACTCCACGCGGGCGAAGCCGCGGGCATAAGCTAGTTCTACAATATAGCTCAGGCGGAATGTGGGTGTGAGGGTTCTGACTATATACCTCTGTCTACCTACCACTATTACTACCTACGAAATAGATATACAAAGCGTCAGTGTGTGCAAGAAGAGGCAGAGGAAGACCACGTTCCCACTACCTGGATCAAATCAAATCAAGGACAGGAATGTCAAGAGTACTCGAAACCGACGAGCATGTATGAAGAGACTGATGAATGTGGACGAAGCGGAAGAGGTATGTCAGTCTTGAGAGAACTGGCGCTCTATACTCTCCGCCTACACCGTTAGGGACTCGGCGTGATGATATGTATGTATTATA